>CAUYPK010088458.1:0-16788 GCA_963574355.1 Loris lydekkerianus
ACCCAGGATCCTGTATCCAGCTAAACTGAGTTTCATCTATGATGGAGAAATTAAATACTTTAATGACATTCACATGTTGAAGAAATTTGCCATAACTAAACCAGCTCTTCAGGATATTCTCAGACCTATCCTCCATAATGAACAACACAATCTTCCACCACCAAAGTAAAATCACTCAGAAACTTTTGATCAAATTCTAACTTCCATAGTGGCAAAAGGATTAAAAATGTCCACTGGACTTTCAAAAAAATCAATTCCCAAAACTCTGTCAGGTTTACATTACTCTCAATTTATGTGAATGGCTTAAATTGCCCTCTAAATAGACACAGGTTGGCTGATTGGATACAAAAACTCAGGCCAGACATCTGCTGAATTCAAGAATCTCACCTTACCTTAAAAGATAAACATAGTCTCAAAGTGAAGGGATGGTCATCTATAATTTAGAGAAGTGGAAATCAGAAAAAAGGAGGTGTTACAATTTTATTTGCAGATATAATAGACTTTAAATCAATCAAAGTAAGAAAAGACAATGATGGTCACTTCTTATTTGATAAGGGCAACACTCAACATGATGAGATTTCAATTATCAACATCTATGCACCTAACCAGAATGCACCTCAATTTATAAGAGAAACACTAACTGACATAAGCAATTTGATTTCCCCCAGCACCATAATTTTTGGAGACTTTAACACTTCTCTGACAGTGTTGGATAAATCCTCAAAAAAGAAGCTAAGCAAAGAAATTTTAGAATTAAACTTAACCATTCAACATTTGCATCTAATACACATCTATAGAACATTTCGTCCTAACAAAAACTGAATACACATTCTACTCATCAGCCCATGGATCATCCTCCAAAATTGATCACATCTTAGGTCACAGGTCTAACGTCAGCAAATTTAAAAGAATAGAAAACATTCCTTGTATTTTCTCGGATCACATCAGAATAAAAGTTGAACTTAGTAACAACAGGAATCTCCACATGCATACAAAAACACGGAAACTAAATAACCTTATGCTGAATGATAGTGATAGCTGGGTCATAGACAAGATTAAGAAGGAAATTACCAAAATTTGGAACAAAACAATAATGAAGAAATGAACTATCAGAACCTCTGAGATACAGAAAAGGCAGTCCTAAGAGGAAAATTTATAGCATTGCAAGCCTTCCTCAAGAGAATGGAAAGAGTGGAAATCAAAAACTTAATGAGTCATCTCAAGCATTGAGAAGGAAGAACTTTCCAACCCTAAACCCAGCAGAAGAAAAGAAATAACTAAAATTAGAGCAGAACTTAATGAATTTGAAAACAAAAGAATCATACAACAGATCAACCCATCATAGAGTTGGTTTTTTGAAAAGGTCAATAAAATAGATAAACCGTTGGTTAACCTAACCAGAAGTGGAAGAATAAAATCCCTAATTTTATCAATCAGAAATGATAAAGGCCAAATAACAATGGGCTCCTCAGAAATTCAGCAAATCTTTAATGAATACTACATAAAACTCTCGGAAGTATGAAAATCTGAAGAAAATAGAGCAATACTTGGAAACATGTCACCCTCCCAGACTTAGCAAAAAAGAAATGGAAATGTTGAACAAGCCTATAACAAGCTCTGAAATATCATCAACTACAAGAAATCTTCACATCAGAATTCTACCAAACCTTTAAAGAGGAACTAGTATCTATATTACTTAATCTTTTCCAAAACATAGAAAAAGAAGGAATACTTCCCAACTCATTCTATGAAGCAAATATCACCCTGATACTCAAACCAGGAAAAGATCCAACAAGAAAAAAAATTATAGACCAATATCTCTAATGAATATTGAAACAAAAATATTCAATAAGATCCTAGCAAAAAGAATCCAACAACACATCAAACAAATTATACACCATGACCAGGTGGATTTCACCCCAGGGTCCCAAGAATGTTTCAATATATGTAAATCTATAAATATAATATATCACATAAACAAATTAAAAAACAAAGACCATATGATTCTCACTCTTCATGCAGAAACAGCTTTTGACAATATCCAGCATCCTTACTTGATCAGAACACTTAAGAAAATAGGTATAGAAGGAACATTTCTTAAACTGATGGAGGCTATCTACAGCAAACCCACAGCCAGTATCATAGTGAATGGAGTAAAATTGAAATCATTTCCACTCAGATCAGGAAACAGGCAAGGATGGCCACTTTCTCCACTGCTTTTTAACATTGTAATGGAAGTCTTAGCCACCACAATCAGGCAAGAGAAGGCAATCGAGGGGATCCAAATAGGATCAGAGTAGATCGAATTGTCACTCTTCACAGACAATATGTTTATATATTTGGGAAACCCCAGGGAATCAACTACAAAACTCCTAGAAGTGGTCAAGGAATATAGTAACATCTCAGGATACAAAATTAACACTCATAAATCTGTAGCCTTTATATACACCATCAATAGTTAAGGGGGGAAAACAATCAAAAATTCTATTTCCTTTACAATAGTACCAAACAAGATGAAATATCTGGGAGTGTACCTAATTGAGGATGCGAAAAATCTCTATAAAGAGAATTATGAAACTCTGAGAAAAGAAATAGCTGAAGATGTTAACAAATGAAAAAATATACCATGCTCATGGCTGGGAAGAATCAACATTGTTAAAATGTCTATACTACCTAAAACAATTTACAGATTTAACATGATCACTATGTTAACATTACTCAGAAATAAAAACAAATTGGGAGGAATCATGCTTCCAGACTTCAGACTATATTATAAACAGATAGTGATCAAAACAGCATGCTACTGGCACAAAAATAGAGAGGTAGATGTATGGAACAGAATTAAAGACCAAGAGGTGAACCCAGACACTTATCGTCATTTGATTTTTGATAAGCCTATTAAAAATATAAATTGGGAGAAAGATTTTCTATTCAATAAATCTTGCTGGATGAATTGGCTGGCAACTTGTAGAAGACTGAAACTGGACCCACACCTTTCTCCTCTAACAAAAATTGCCTCTCACTGGTTAAAGGACTTAAACTTAAGACATGTAACTATAAATATCCTTAGAAACAGTGTAGGGGAAATGCTTGAGAAAATTGGCCTGGGACAATACTTCATGAGGAAGACACCCCGGGCAATTGAAGCAACATCAAAAATACATTACTGGGATCTGATCAAATTAAAAAGTTTCTGCACTGCCAAGAACACCACTAAGTAAAGCAAATAGACAGCACTCAGAATGGGAGAGGATTTTTGCAAGTTATACTACCGACAAAGGTCTAATAACCAGAATCCACAGAGAACTCAAATTTATTACTAAGCAAAAAACAAGTGATTCCATTTCATTGTGGGCAAAAGACATGAACAGAAGCTTCTCTGAAGAAGACAGGCACATGGCCTACGGACACATGAAAAAACACTCATCATCTTTAATCATCAGAGAAATGCAAACCAAAACTACTCTGAGACACCATCTAACTCCAGTAAGAGTAGCCCACATCACAAAATCCCAAAACAACAGATGTTGGAGTGGATGTGGAGAAAAGGGAACACTTCTGCACTGCTGGTGGGAATGCAAGCTAGTACATTTCTTTTGGAAGAAAGTTTGGAGAACACTCAGGGATCTAAAGGTAGACCTGCCGTTTGATCGTGCAATTCCTCTTCTAGGTGTATGTCCAAAGGACCAAAAATCATTTGGCAATATGCATATTTGCACCAGATTGTTCATTGCAGCTCAATTCATAATTACCAAGTCATGGAAGAAGCCCAAGTGCCCATCAACCCATGAATGGATTAATAAATTGTGGTATATGTATACCATGGAATATTATGCAGCAGTAAAAAAATTGGAGACATTCCCTTCTTTATTTTTACATGGATGGAGCTGGAAAATATTCTTGTTAATAAAGAATCTGAGGAATGGGAAAAAAGGTGTCCAATGTACTCAGTACTAGTATGAAACCAATTTATAATAACTCACACTTGCATATGAGAAAAGAAACACAACTTTAGGCTATGATGAAGGAGGGAAGTGGAGGGCGAGGGTTGGGGAGGGGGTGTGAGGGATAGTAGTGGATAGTAGGGGGACCACAACTATGGAGCACATTGCAAGTGCAAGTTGGTCCTATCATGTGTAGAACACAAATGTCCTAATGCTATAATTGGGTAAATGAGATGAAAGCTATGTTGATTAGTATGATGTAAGCACTCCAATTTACGCAAATAATCAACACACTGAAATGGGCATAAATGTATTTATGATGTATGTACACAAGACTTAATAAAAAAAAAAAGAGAAGAAAATAATCTACTCCTGGTAAAGATACTGTGATTATTATTAATATTGAAATGACAAAAAGGATTTAAAATATTATATAAATGTACTTGATAAAGCAGTGGCAGCATTTAAGAGATTTTTAATTTTGAAAAAAAAGTTTTACTGTGGATAAATGACATCAAAAAGCATTGAATACTGCAGAGAAATTTTTTCTGAAAGAATCAATAAAGGTGTCAAACTTCATTTTTGTCTTACTTTAAGAAATTGACACAACCAGCCCAACTTTAGCAACCACCAGCCTGATCAGTCAGCAATCATCAACATTGAGACAAGACCCTCCACCAGAAAAACTATTATCACTCATTGAAGGCTCAGATGATTGTCAGCATTATTTAGCAATAAGATATTCTTTAAATAAAGTAAATATATGTTTTAAGCATAATGCTTGTAATAATACACTTTGTATACTATAATATAGTGTAAACATAAATTTAAATGTACCTGGAAACCAAAAAATTGTGACTCTATTGTAATATTCACTTCACTGCAGAAGTTTAGAACTGAACTCACAGTATCGTTGAGGTCTGTGTGTCTGTAGTTGGAGTCATACAGTATGGAACTTACATTCATGTAATACGAATGTAAGTTTCCTCCATGTATTTTTATGTCTTGACAGCTCATTTGTTTTCAGTATTCAGTAGTATTACTTTGTATGGATGCACCAGAGTATATTAATCCACCAGTTGAAGGGCAGCTTGGTTATTTCCACACTTTGACAATTATTAATAAAATTGATGTAAACATCCAAGTGAAAGTTTATGGGTTGACGTAAGTTTTAAAATGACTGGGGTAAATGTCAAGGAGAAAAATTGCTAAATAATATAGAAAGGGTATGTTTAGTTTTGCAATGAACTGCCTTCCCAGGTCACTGTACCAGTTTGAATTTCCACCATTGATGACTGAGGGTTTGTACTGCTTCACATCCACACCATCATTTGCTGTTGTCAGTGTTTTGAATCATTGTTATGATAATAGATGTGTCGTGGTATCACATTGATGTTTTATTTGTAATTTCCTGATGATACCTTGAGCACATTTTCTGAAATATGTTTATATTTATTGCTCATTTAAAATAAGATTTTGGTTTCTGTTTTTATTATAGAGTTTTAAGAGTTATTTGTATATTTTGGGTAACAGCCCTTTATCATATATGTCTTTTACAAATATATTCTCCCAGTATCTTATTTTTCCAAGGACACATTTTGCAGAGCAGAACTATTATTTATTTTTATTGTGGTTAAAAACACACACAACACAAAATTTACCATCTTAACAATTTTTTAAGTATATCTTTCAGAAGTGTTAAATAAATTCATGTTTGTGAAACTGGTTTTCAATTTGAATTTATTCAAGTTGGAGTTCTTTGAGGTTCTTTAAATTCCATGTCTACTTCTCTCAAATTTAAGGATATTATTTCTTCAAATAAGCTCTCTTTCCCTTTCTCTCTCTATTTTCCTTCTGGGATTTTCACAATGTGTGTGTTGGTCCACTTGAGGGCCCTAAAAGTCCCTTGGGATGCTCTTTGGTTTTCTTCATTATTTTTTTTTTAACCTTTAATTCACTGATTACAGATAAAATGTCTTTAAGGTTTTCTTTTTCTTCAGTCAAATTAAGTCTGCTTTTGAATAACCTTAATGTTTTTTCCATTCATTTATTATACTTTTTAATTGCAAAATTTCCTTTTTTTAATTTATTAAGTCACAAACACATAGATCATGTATATATTAATGCCTTTATGGGGTACAATGTCCTGACTTTATATGCACTTTGGAATGCTTGCATCTAACTAGTTAATATAGCCTATACCTGATTTACTTAATTGTTGTGTTAAGACATTTATACTCTATACTTAATAGAATTGACATGTACCCTTGTAATATGAACCATAGGAATGTTTCCACTGTTTACCCTCCTTCCCTCTAATCTGCCCCCTTCCCTTCCATCCCCTACCTCTTTCCTCCTTCATCCTGGCTACAGTTGTGATTTATCTTTCATATGAAAGTGTGAGTGCTTATAAATTGGTTTCATAAATTGGTTTCATACTGTGTACGTTGAATATTTTCTCTTCCATTCTTAAGATACTTCACAAAAAAGAATATTTTCCAGCTCCATCCATGTAAAAGAGGTAAAGGCTCCATCTTTTTTAAAGGCTGCATGATATTCCACGGATATGTGGTATATATATAACAATTTGTTAATTCATTCATGGGTTGATGGGCACTTGGACTTCTTCCATGACTTGGCAATTATGAATTGAGCTTCAATGAACAATCTGGTGCAAATATCTTTGTTGTGAAGTGATGTTTGGGTTATTGGATATACACCTAGTAGAGGAATTGCAGGATTGAATGGCAGGTCTACTTTTAGATCCCTGAGTATTTTCCAGACTTCTTTCCAAAAGTGAACGTATTAGGTTAGATTCCCACCAGCGATTCTAATTGGTTCTTTCTTACACCTTCCATCTCTTTGTTAATATTCTCATTTTGTTTATGCATGGTTTTCCTGATTTCATTTAGTTGTCTGTTTTCTCCTTTAGCATTAAATATAAAAGTTATCTTAAATTATTTGTCAGGCTGTTCATAGACCTGCATATATTTAGTTTTGTTTTGTTTCTTTGATTTGACCATGTTTTCCAATTTCTTTGTATATTTTGTAATTTGGGGGGGGGACTAGAATTTGGGTATTTTTCAAAAATTACCAACTCTTCTGATCTTTGTGTATCTAATTTCATGTAGAGAAAAACCTTCACCATTCAGCTTGGCCAGAGGTTCTGGGATCTCGCAAACCTGTTGTGATCTTGCTCTAATTGTCATCTGCCTGCAAAACTGCAGATGTAATCTAAGAGTGATTCCTTCTTTTTCAGCAACTTCCAGATTCTCCTATACATCTCTTAGTACTCACAGTACGAAAAGAGAGCAATTGGTCCCTTGTGTAGCTCCCTCATAAGCCAGAATGTTGTACACATATTCTATTCCTTTATACTTTTTTCTTTCTAAGAGAGGAGCCCTGTTTGGAGTATTGCAGCAAAGTTCCTCACAGCTCCTATTGTAGTTAAGTTGCTCTATGCTACATCACATAGAGGGAGAAGCAAGAATGGATATTGCAAACACCACATATTTTTTAGTCTCTTTCTCTGGAATCCACTCTTGGTTATATAATGGCCAAGGGACTATAGTTTTTAACTGGTCTCTAGAATTCTCACAGAGCTATTCTGGTCTGTGTATTGTTGTGAATTCAGTATCTTTGTGTAAGAAGGCGAGTCTGTAGTGTCTTAATCTACCATCTTACTGATATCACTCATAAGCTTTGAATTTTAGTGAAGTCTGACTTATTCATTGTTTCTTTCATGGATTGAGCATTTGGTATTATATCTAATGATGTAAAAAGTCATCACTAAAACCAAGGTCATCTGGATTGTCTTTTATGTACTATCTTCTTGGAGTTCTGTAGTTTTGCATTTTATATCAAAGTCCATGATTCATTTTGAGTTAAATTTTGTAAAGGCTGTAAGGTCTGTATCTAGATTTGTCCAGACTTTTTTTTTTTTTTTTTTTTGGCATGTATATGTAGATGTCTGGGTGTTCCTGTATCATTTACTTAAAAGATTATCTTTTCTTTCCATTGTTTTGCTTTTTTTCCTTTGCCAAGAAACAAAGGAATAAAGTATATTTGTGTAGTTCTATTTCTGTGTTCTCTATTCTGTTCCATTGTTCTATTTATCTATCCTAACTATTCTCAGAATTTTCAAAATAGGATATATTGTTTACATCTAAATCAAGGTATATAATCTCTACAAGATATACTGTATGATAAAGTGAATACTCAAATTAATCAGCACTAACTTAAGAGACAGAATGTTATCAATATACTAAAGGTCCCATGTACCCCTCACTAATAGAATATGCCTATCTCAGTTTCAAACTCAATTATCTCGATTCTAATTTTTTATTATTTCCTTATTTCTCATTATAATTTTACTACTATATATCAGCACATATATATAATTAAACATTATATTGTTGATTTGAATAATTTCATGCTGAAAGGCCTACTGTCTTTTATTGTTTTGTTCTTGGAGTCTAGTACCCTGAAAAAGTAAAAATAGTACTTTAATTATTTTTTTAAAATTTATTTTGGTACTGTTGTTTGTCTATTCTGTTTCAAACCACAGGTTCTTGCTACTGTCTAACTATATCCCCTAGAAAATCTTGTATAGACTTGTCTCTCTGCTTAAGGTGGCACTTTTCTCTCCATTTTTCTAAAAGTTAGCTTTTCTCGACTTACCAAAGGCTTATGATGTTAGTCAAAATCCTAGATAGTGTATAGGGAAAAAAAAAAAATTCTTTCCTTTCATACTACAAAGTTCATGAATGACACCCTAATAACAAAAGACAGATTAAAAAATATATATTTATTTAACCAAAATTTGATAAAACATAGAATACTTTAAAAAATGAAGAACCTGAGTAAACTGTATTTATATGTGATATGTGATAAAAGAAGTAGACAGTAGTGGAGAAACATGATTAAACAAAAAGGAGTATAATCTCATAGTAACAAATTATGGGGGGGGGGGCGGCAAGGCCTATTTATTTAGATCTTTTCTGTATTACTGTATGATATTCCTGCCTGCTGGGTATAGAACAAGGGTGAACACCCATCACATGAGTCTTATGATCTATTTATAAGGAAGGCAGGCTGGTAAAATCTTTTATGGACATGAGAAAGTGAGAAAAGGCAGGTTCACTTACACGGTGCCTATTTTGGTGTAGTGTATCCTAAAAACCACCAGCAGTAAAAATGAAATTATGAAAAAAAATCACACAATGTCAATGGTAATAGTTTAGGCTTTTGTCTTTTGAGACAGAGTCCCACTTTGTCACCCTTGGTAGAGTGCCGTGGCGTCACAGCTTATAGCAACCTCACCTCTTTGGCTCAAGCGATTCGCCTGTCCTATTCTCTCAAGTAGCTGGCACTACAGATGTTCACAACTCCAAGCTAGATTTTATGTTTCTTTGTTGTTGTTGTTGTTTTGAGATGGGGTTTCACTTTGCTGAGGCTAGTTTTGAACTCCTGAGCAACAGGCAATCCATCTGTCTTGGCCTCCCAAAGTGCTAGGATTACAGGCATGAGCCATTACATCCATCCAATAGTTTAGTTTAGAAACTATTATTATAGAATTTATAAAATAAGTTTTAGCATCTATTATGAGTGATGTTTTATTGATGAAATGACTTAACTTTGTTTTCAAAGGGAAATAGATAATATTTGCCTAACACAGTTATTATGAGTTTTATTTTTTTAAGATAATATGATTGAATACACTAAGTTCTAAAGGCCAATATAATTATAAATCCTTAAAAAACAATTCTTAGGACCTAAGAAAGGTTTCAAAAGTGTGAGTTAAATTGTACTAGTGTGAGCTTTGTGACACCATTTGTTTAAATGATCATTTTTTTTTATGACAAATGCATATGGAAAGAGATGCTATGTTCTACAGAGAAACAACGTATATTAAAAATAGAGAAGTACTTATTTAAAAAAGAATGTATTTATTATTATACAATTTACCTTCAGTTTTCAGAGAGGTACTTAAAATAGAGACTATATTGGATTCTTCATTTTGTCTTTTCTAAGTGAAAAAAGAAAAATTATACAAATGTGTCTGCAGAAATTGGGTATAGCAACAGATGTCAAAAATTCCAGGAATTATAATACCTCCTTTTTAAAATGTCGTAATTACGCTTCATGTAAAGCAAGATATGTTTTTGCTAATCTTGTTATGCTTCATGTACATTTCTACAAGTTTAAAATATGTGGCACTATGTGGATATTTGAAAGCATTTTTTATACCAAGATCAATTGTCTTCTTTCACAATAGCAAATGACAGTGGAGGAAGAACCCAAATGCAAAATCCTGGGTTCTTTCAGCTGAGATTTTGACTACTCCAATACCACTGGAAACAAATCAACTCATAAAATTGTCCAGCAAGGTTAGGACTGTGGTGTTGACACTGCATGTAAATAAAAATGAATATATTTTTCTTGGTCCAATGGCTTTAAAGTATAATTTTTAATTAAAAAGTTTAAATTATTTTTTGAGTATTTATCAAGGCTAACTCAAAGTCATTGCTTTTATTCATTTGGAAATAAACCTTTGTTTCTGTCATAATGATAGCTGTGTGAATTCAGCTTGTGCTTTGTCAACATACTTGCAAGTGTTGCTAGAAAGTTGTTCCCTGAATGAAGGAAGCAGCTTATTCTAATGAGTTCCTTCTGCTCCTTGGAAATCTTGTCTTTCACTAAATTTAAGTTTCTTTTGAAGTCTATGTCTGTAAAAATGACTTGCAACATGCTTAAATATTAACTTGAGACTACTGTTTTGAAGCAGATTTAATTGAATTATTTCTTTTGAGAAATGTTATCTTCCTACCAATACTGAATTTGTACTATAGACACACACATATATGGACACATACGCACATATACACACACAAAATACATACATATATGAGCACACACTATTTATTTACTCTGTGTTCCCATAGAATTATTTTTACTCAGGGTAAATATTGATAAAGGAAAACATGCAACTGGCTAGTAATTTCTGATACAGTCTTCCCATGCTTTTTGTATAATGACATAAAAAAATAAGTATAAGGTTAACAATATATTGTTAAAAATTGAGAAACATTTTCACCTACTGAAAGATAATGGATTGCCATTAAGGAATTCAATCTGTGGCATATACAAGTATAAGCAGAGCCACAAGAATCAGTATGAGCTGATCTGCAAAAACCCGGATGTGTTTGTAAGAAGTTTCATTCTTTCTGCTCTATTTTCTCTGTGCTTAGAAATGCAACATCCCACTGAACAGAAAACATGGTGGCTGTGTTTCTTGCAAGGGTGTACCTCTGTCAGGTGGACAGAGTACTACTGTCCAGGTATCCATAAGTACCTCTTTATTCACGTTTCTATGGAGATCATGAACTCCAAAAACAAATAAACCAAAACAGTGGGAGCTGGTGTGGCATACTGAATGCCGGGAAACAATTGACACCATTAAGATGTGTGAAAATAGTATAGATGGAATGAGCTTCAGATGCTTCATACTAAGAATTCCAGCCACTTATGGGTTAAAATGGATACAAGAAGTCAAAGAACTAAGCATAAGAGGTAGAAGAAGCTCAGCCTAACAGAGCTGTAAATTAAAAATCTTCTTAGATGTAGAAGAAGGGGTTCTCAAATGGGCTAATTGACCTTCCCTAGATATGTAAAGGGGCATTTGCCATCACTAAAATGAATTGTTTAGGAGAGGGCAATTCATTCATCAGAAGGAAAATGTCTGGGTTTCTCCTTCAATGATAATTAACAGGGATAAAAACAGTATTTGACATATATAAGATTTAACCATTTACCAAGTATTAATTGTTCTCTTTGTTCCTGACACTGAAATACCTTCATGGAAAGAGTAGGCAAAAATGAAAAGAAAAGAAGATGAGATTAAAAGATAACCATCAGAGATAGATGGATAGTCGATTAAGAGAAGATGCAAATACAAATGGCTCTTCGTCTAAAAACACAAAATCACCATTAACGACACTATATAGGAGGAAGGGCCAAGATGGTGAACTAGAAGCAGTCTGCACACATCACTCTGTGGAGAGGTTGAGAGTGATGAACTGATAGTCACCTTCAGAAAAAAATTAGGAATCAACAGAGAGATGACAGAGAGACTCCCTGAATGAAAGGATAGGAAAGTGGAGTGACCCATTTGCTTGGCAGAATTGGAGGTACTCAAGGAAAGTGTCACACGTGGGAATGGAACATCAGAGAGAACCCTGGGATTCCACACATTCCCCATGGATATTGCCATTGGAGCTACAGGAGGGCCCTTCCACTGTAGCAGGTCTTGGGTCTGATACAGGGAGCTAACTGGAGGCTGTGGAGTTGCATTACTCAGGAGAGAAGGCACAGGGGGGTCTCACTGGTTCCAAACCCCTGGGGGCTGTGGCTGGTGCCACGTCTTGCTGCACTGGTTCATTGGTGCTGCCTCCCATTGGCCCTGCAGGGCTGGAGAGAGAGCAAGTATGTTTGTGCATACTCCTTGTGAGGGTATTACATGCCCCCCACCACTGGGACCCAGGCAGAGCAGGCACTGCTGGATGCTGTGACTGCTACCTCCACCTGGGTGTGCCCCCAGACACAGATGAGACAGCAGGCTGAGCACACACTTACACTAACACTGACAGACTTGGGTGGGGCAGCCCCTACCAGACCTGGCCACATACTGAACATCCCCTGTGTGCCCTCTTGGTGTCCCCACAAAAACTGCCCACTGCACCACAGACATTTTTTTCTGGAAGAAAGTTGAAGAAAACAGTTATTCAAAGATACTTGTGAAAGCATGGGAAGGCAGACTTTATTCAGGACAATTGTGATAGGGGTATAATAACCACTGCAATGGTATTTTGAAGTGGGGGAGAGAGATTGAGCTCAACTCCTAATAAAATATGGGCAAATGGAGATTCGTAACTAAGGATTAGGGTGGGGGAGTCAGTGGATGAAAAATACTAAGAGAAAATATCAGATGGGTCTAGGAGAAAATTCAGGAGGTAGACTAAAATTTGGTCAGCAAAGAGTCTTTGTCAAAGACATGCTTAACCTCACAAAGCAACTTAAGAGACAAATCTCTGCTACAGCTAAAATATTTATTATATCCATTCTTAAACTATTCATGCATTAAAAATTTTATATATCTTCACTAATTATATATATAAAACTTTTTTTTTTTTTTTTTGCAGTTTTTGGCGGGGGCTAGGTTTGAACCCACCACCTCCGACATATGGGGCTGGCGCCCTACTCCTTTGAGCCCCACAGGTGCCACCCTATGTAACATTTTTAAATTTCTATGTTTCTTATAATGCTTAGAAAAAGAAAATAATAATACTCAAATATATCAATAATGTGAAAATTGTTCCTGGTTTCATCACCACGGTTTTAGCTATTTTTTTTTTTTTTTTTTTTTTTTTGCTTCTAAATTTAGTTTTGAATCAGTGTTCAGCATGCTTACCTACCCCAAACATTGGGACAAATATTTTTGTCCTATTTCTACCAAAGTGATGTTCAAAATTGCCATGATTTTTTAAAATGTTATGATGCCTTCCTCAAAGAATTCATCTCACTTTAATTTGGGGAGAGCATACTGACCATACAAACTATAGATTTCATACATAAATGTTGGCTATAACACTGCAGATGCTAGGCTCTGTCTACACGAAGAAACAACTTTTCATTTTTTTCTTTTTTTTTTTTTTTTAAACTAGATTTGTAACCTAATACGTTTTATTTCTAGCCTAGCTCTTTCTTTGTTGTAGTCCTGTCCCTTATGTTCATTCTATATACCATGATGCTAGTAATCATTTCTATAACCATTTCATGGACTTAACCACAGAAACTCAATGTGGTCTAGTACCTACGTGTAACTTGCATGATAAAATGCAACATCATACTAAAAAGTAATCTTCCGTTTCAAACAGGTGGGGTGTGTGTGTGTGTGTGTGTGTGTGTGTGTGTTTTGAAGTATCTTGTTTACCATGCCAAGAAGTTTGGGTTTTATGTTGAAGATAGTGAGTATTTACTAAAAGATTTTGTAATAGAAACTTTTTAGAATGCCGTATTTCTAGTTTTGAGAGTTCTTGGCTAATGGTGACAAGCAGAGAGTATGATTAGAGGGAGAGATTCTAACCATGGTTAGTTTCAAAGTAAAAATTGAACTGGACCAAGGTAAGCAGGTAAGAAAGGCTTCATTCAAGACTACAGATAATAGAGACACTCAACTAAATTGAAACAAACTGAGACGTTTTGAAGCCCTGGGGTGATGCAGTGAAAAAGTACTAGTAGAAGTTAGGGTGAAGATTGATCAATGGATTGTTTTGAGCCCATGGAAACATTTGTGAGTCTCCAAATCTTTCCCTTTGAGATTAGGGATCTGTGTTTGCTAATCAGCATACCCATAGACCTTAGGCTCTTAACTCTCATATGGAGATTAGAGGATATAAGTGCTATCTTCTTCATGTTTGCCTTTCAAAGAGATGACTCCAGGTCCTAGAGAAAGAGACTTTTTCTGGCTTGTAAACTGGCAAGGGGCTATTTATAGCCATCAAATGGGCAGAGAAAGAATTTACAAATTGCAAGTTTTAGAGAGTAAACATTCTAAGGAAAGGGAGATGAGGAGTCTAGTAGCAGAAGCCTATTTAAAGTTTGTCAAACTTCCCTTCTTGAGATACTTTACTAAGAAGAAGATGTTCCAGGTCCACCCATGTAAACATGGAAGAGGTAAAGTCTCCATCTTTCTTTAAGGCTGCAAAAGTATCCAATGTACTCAGCCCTACTATGAAACTAATTTATGGCTTTCATCACATGAAACCTATAACCTAGTTATAACCCAAAAATAGGGGGAAGGGGGATAGGGAGGGGAATAAGGGGGAAGGTGGGCGGAGGGAGGGTGATTGGTGGGATTACACCTGTGGTACATCTTACAAGAGTATATGTGAAACTTAGTAAATGTAGAATGTAAATGTCTTAACACAATAACTAAGAAAATGCCAGGAAGGCTATGTTAACCAGTGTGATGAAAATGTGTCAAACGGTCTATAAAGCCAGTGTATGGTGCCCCATGATTACATTAATGTACACAGCCATGATTTAATAAAAAAATACATAAATAAAGTTTGTCAAGCTAAGGGAAATAAGGCAATTTTGATCAATTGTCATTTAATTTTTTAATATAATCTTGAAATTGCATCAAGTTCTTTGTTTTTAATCTCATTACATTTCACAGCAATTCTGTAAAGTACATTTATTCCCATTTTACAGAAAAAGGCACTGAATCTTTATGGATTAAGCCATTTGAACAAAGTCATCCTGCTGGTAAGAACACAGCTGTGATTTCTGTGCAGGTCTTTCTGTTGGTCTGACACTCCCACTTGTACAGCGATATGGAGACTGCTGTGGATTCTGTTACAGTTCGCAAATGGAGGAAAAACAAATCCTGAAGCTGTGACAGGTGAAGAGTTGATAACATCCGAGGGTTATTCTTAGCTGAAGCAGAAGTCTTGGTAGTTAGATCAAGGGTCCATTAAATACAAAGCTTTTGTTTTAGTTTCAATGCCAAAAGCTGATATCAAAATACCAGATTTCTGGTTTTAAGAAATAAATAAGTCATGGTAACTTTTCACGAAGACAGAAAAGACAGGAGTAGTTGTCTGGAGAAGTAAGATAAATTTGCTTTGGGAAAAGAGAAGCCAGCCATGATAACCAAGTACAAAAGGAACAAGGGATGAAAAGGAGGTATGGATTCTAATAGTCACTGGTACATACTTGTAAGTTGAAACCCTTGGGATAAAAGCAATTTCTCAGGAATAGTGAGTAGTGAGAAGAGGAAAGAATAAGGATATTTTAGTTAGGAACAAGCAATGTTTGAATTAGTCAGGCTAGCACTAATGAACCATGTTGTCAATTACTGCAGCTACCATTGGTCTCATAAAAATAAAGACAATCACAATTCTCATCGTGCTGAAGGCAATGTCTTCCAAAAATATGGGTGTTTTATCAAATTACAAAGCACATCTATATTTATTCATGACAGCTCGGGATTTCTTATCTTGTTTGAACAAAATTGTTAAAACTCAACAAATACTTGGAGGGAGAGTAATTTTTAAATGTAATGGTCATGCGTGGGGAACTCATTAAGCACTGGTTAGAAATATAGGGGCAGAGGGAGTGTGATATCTTTCCTCCCAATCATAGGCTCACAGCTGACGCTTCTAATAATGAAAGCCAGGTTAATTAAGAAATAGGTAGCAAATTTATTTAATCATAATTTTCAGTGACACAGGAACCTTTAGAACAAAAACCTAAAGACCCAAACACCCAAGGGAAAATAATCTTTTTTTTCTTTTTTAATTTAATTTAATTTTATTTTTTTTGTTATAGATAAAAATATGCACCATAGATGTGGCCTGACCCATTATCCTTCCTCCACCCAAACCTTCCCCCTCCCTTCCCCTTCCTTGGTCCTTTCCTCATAGTCTTGTGGTATAGGTGAGTTATAGCCTTCAAGTGAAAGCTATAGTTTAGCTTCATAGTAGGGCTGAGTACATTGGATACTTTTTCTTCCATTCCTGGGATACTTTGCTAAGGAGAAAATGTTCCAGCTCCATCCATATAAACATGAAAGAGGTAAAGTCTCCATCTTTCTTTAATGCTGCATTGTATTCCATGGTATACATGTACCACAATTTGTTAGTCCATTCGTGGGTCGATGGGCACTTGGGCTTCTTCCATGACTTAGCAATTATGAATTGGGCTGCAATAAACATTCTGGTACAGATGTCTTTGTTATATTGTGACTTTTGGTCTTCTGGGTATAAACCTAGAAGAGGAA
>CAUYPK010088460.1:0-37164 GCA_963574355.1 Loris lydekkerianus
GAGGGAGGGGAGTGGGGCTTTGGTGTGTGCCACACCTTTTGGGTGCAAGACACGATTGTAAGAGGGACTTTATCTAAAAAATGCAATCAGTGTAACCTGGTTTATTGTACCCTCAATGAATCCCCAACAATAAAAAATAAAAAAAATGAAAAAAAAAATTCTTAATGAATATTACAAGAAACTTTATTCTTAGAAATATGGAAATCTGAAGGAAATTGACCAATACTTAGAAGCACATCACCTTCCAAGACTTAGCCAGAATCAAGTGAAATGTTGAACAGACCTATATCAAGTTCTGAAATAGCATCAATCATACATAATCTCACTAAAAAGAAATGCCTGGGGCCAGGTAGCTTCATGTCAGAATTCTACCAAACCTTTAAAGTGGAACTAGTACCTATATTACTCAATCTTTCCAAAATATGGAAAAAGAAGGAATACTACCCAACACGTTCTATGAAGCAAAATCACCCTGATCCCCAAACCAGGAAAAAACCCAACAAGAAAAGAAAATTATAGATCAATATCACTAATGAATATTGATGCAAAAATGTTCAACAAGATTCTAACAAACAGTATCTAGCAACACATCAAACAAATTATACATCATGACCAGATGGGTTTCATTCCAGGGTCCCAAGGATGATTCAATATACATAAATCTATAAATGTAATACATCACATAAACAAATTAAAAAACAATGACCATATGATTCTCTCAATTGATGAATAAAAAGATTTTGATAATATCCAGCATCCCTTCATGATTAGAACACTTAAGAAAATTGGTATAGAATGGACATTTCTTAAACTGATAGAGGCCATGTACAGCAAACCCACAGCCAATATCATTGAATGAAGTAAAATTGAAATCATTTCCACTCAGATCAGGAACCAGGCAAGGTTGCCTATTGGCTCCACTGCTCTTTTACATTGTAATAGAAGTTAGCAATTGAAATTAGGGAAAAAAAGGTGATCAAGGGTATCCATTATAGGGTCAGAAGACATCAAACTTTCACTCTTTGCAGATGATATGATTGTATATCTGGAAAACACGAGGGATAATACTACAAAACTCTTAGAAGTGACCAAAAATACAGCAGCATCTCAGGCTACAAAATCAACATTCATAAATTGGTAGTCTTTATATATACCAACAATAGTCAAACCGAGAAAACAGTCAAGGACTCTATTCTGTTCACAGTAGTGCCAAAGAAGATGAAATATTTCGGAGTTTATCTAACAAAGGATGTGAAAGATCTCTATAAAGAGAACTATGAAACTCCAAGAAAAGAAATAGCTGAAAATGTTAACAAATGAAAAACCATACCATGCTCATGGCTAGGAAGAATCAACATTGTAAAATGTCCATATTGCCCATAGCAATATACTATTTTAATGCAATCTCTATTGAAGCTTTACTGTCAAACTTTAAAGATCTCGAAAAAATAATGCTTCATTTTATATGGAATAAAAAAAAACCTTGAATGGCCAAGATATTACTCAGAAATAAAAACAAAGCAGGAGGAATCATGCTACCAGACCTCAGACACATAGCATAATTTACTGAATATTTTAAGCTCATTATTATGACCTACTACTCAGAAAAAAAAAAAAAAAATTATCTCAGAGTATTACTGCCCATTGAAATGCACCTGGTCCCACAGAAGCTCTAACGGAGATACACGGGAGGCTAATGTGGTTTTCATGCCTGCTCACATAACATCTACTTTGCAGCCCATAAATCAAGTCATGGTGTGTACTTTCAAATCTTATTGTTTAAGAAATGCCTTTCTTCAAGCTATAGCTGCTACAGATAGTGACTCCTCTGTTGTATATGGGCAAAGTGAATTGAAAACCTTCTGGAAAGGATTCACCATTCTAACTGTCATTAAGAACATTTATGATTCATTGGGAGGAGGTCAGAATATCAACATTAACTAGGGTTTGGAAGAGGCTGATTTCAACCCTTGAGGGGTTCAAGACTCCAGCAGAGGAAGGAACTGAAGAACTGGTGGAAATAACAAGAGAACTAGAATTAGAACTGGAGCCTGAAGATGGGACTGAATTGCTGCTATCTTATGATAAAACATGAACAGATGAGGAGTTGTTTCTTATGAATGAAGAAAGAAAGTGATTTCTTGAATGGGATCTGCTCCTGGTGAAGATGCTGTGAACACTGTTGAAATGACAACAAACCATTTAGAGTATCGCATAAACTTAGGCGATAGAGCAGCAGCAGGTTTTGAGAGGATCGACTCCAATTTTCAACGTTCAGCTGCAAGTAAAGTTGATCCAACAGCAGCGTGTGCTACAGAAGAGTCTTGTGAAAGGAAGATTGGACCTTGATGGCAAACTTCATTGTTGTCTGATGTTGAGAAACTGGGGTGGGGTGGGGTGTGGGGGAGTGCATGTGGGAGGTGGGGGGTTCTCTCTTAATCTCAGTGCCCATTTTTCTCCTTCTATCCATTTTCACTTCCCTTCAGGTATCAAGTTTCCCACCTTCCCTTCATCAAAAGCTAAATATAAAATGTGATGCAAGCCTTTACCATGAAACAAAAGCAGCGAGCTGCCCCTGGCAGGTGTCACATGTCTTGCTTCAGCCCCGTCAGCCATGAAACCTGCATAGGAATGTACAGAGTTCTTGTGGAGAGGTGGGTCTAGTAGTTTGGACAAGGTCTTATATGTGTCCATGACAACCAAACTGTATTCTTCAAGAGTTCTATATTCTTACTTTTTCGTGGGGGACGGGGAGACAGTTTTTACCTAACCTTTTAGCTTGGGATTCCAGCCCCAGGTAAACGTCAGTCATGCCAAGCTGTGTACACTGCAGGATGCGGCTTTTCCAGCCTCACTTGCTCATGGAGACCCAGGGAGGGAAGCCTGGCCCTCCTTGACAATGTGGGCTTGTAGGAGAGCATGTCTGCTCACCCACCTTCCCTGCTCAGAAGAGACAGGTGAAGGTGCCTGAAGGCCATCTCAGTTCCATTCCCCACTGGGTCACAGTCAAAGCCACATCTCTCGTGCTGCTGTGACCTCAATTCCCATGGCCACTGCTTCACTTTGATTCCCTCTTCACTTCTGGAAGCTTTCTGGATCCTGGGTCATTTCCCCTTTTCTTTTGAGCTCGTCAGTATATGTATAAAATAATAAAAAGCCTTTGTATTTAATTCAGCATTCTTAGAGTTGAAGCAGGCTTGGATGACCTCAGACCGCCAATTGCCCAAGGCTGGCCATCCTTCACACAGTCTTACAACTTTCTGTGTCCCAGAACTCCAAGTGTCTGTGTAGCTGTGACTGCCAGACAGTTGTGCAGAGCTGGAGGGGCTGTGGGAATGCACTCTTTTCCTGGGTATTCACAGAGGCCCAGCTTCAGGTTTATTTTAGTCCCATGGCCCACCCAAGGGTCAAAGAATATTGATTAGGTTAGCTCCTATGTAAGTGATTGTTTTGCAGATTAATGTGGTTCTGATTCTATTCTGGTAATACAAAAGGATTTTCAAGATTTTTCTTAGCGTATGTTATGTATAATAGTCTTTTTAAAATTTAAATGTTAGAATGTTTTATTAAATTTCCAACTCAAAAGTGAATTTTTAATATTATCATTTTATAATTGGGCTTAAAACTAGATGTTTTGGTGGGGGAGACATTTATACAGCGAGGCCTGACCCCGTTGTAACTTATTCCCTGACCCTCAGACCCACTGAGGTTTGGTGCTAGGTATGACCCCATTAAATATCCTTAGAAGAAGTCTGCAAGAGGTAACATAGCATGGGCTTTCTGGGCTTTCTGTAGTGAATACATTGCTGAGCTGATACATGAGCCTCAAACAGTCCCAGGTAAGTTTCATGAAAAGGAAGAAACTTGTGTGTAGCAAATAAGTGTATAAATTTAAGGAAAAGTACCAAAAGTCACGTCCTTGAATTATTTTTAGAAGGAGTAAAATTTCAACCGTATTATTAAATAATGAAACTATACTGTCTTAAATAAGGCTCCTAGAGTCAGGTCCAAAGATAAGAATTTGTGTACCAGGGATTTATCAAGGGGACAGTGGTAAGGAAAGGGGGAAAGCTGACAGGAAGGAGTGGAAGTGTCCTTCACAGAGAGATCCCAGGCAGAAGTCCTTCAGATCATGGGGCAGACCTGAGCCAATCCTGCAGAGGACCTATGCAGCGTGAGGTAGAGTTGTCCCAGCCAGACGCAAGGGATCTGGGCTGTCATTCTCACACACCCGACAGTCACTGTTTACTGGCTCATGGGGAAGATGGCAGCCCAGGCCCTCTTGACTCTTGAAGGCTTTGGTCAGTGAAGGAAGTGGGTAAAGAGTATCACAGGTGATGGTCACTGAGGCATCCCTAGGGCTCAGGTTTTCAGACCTGGGGAAAAGAGATTTGAAGGGATCTTGGTCATCACAACATTGACCCCAGCAATGTCTGATGTGCACGTGCGTGATAAGATGGACCTTGAGCTAATCTTCAGGTTCAGATAAGGACCTCTGTGTCATTTGGAACATTTGCTTTATGTACTTGCCTGACACAAAGGGTCATATGTTCGGAAATACAGTAGAAAATAAAATAGGACCTACAAAAGAAAATTTGCTGCTGGGTCACAGTTTAATCTGTGACCCCTTTTGCTTTCATAAGCTCTTGAAAAGATGTTAAATTGAGAGTTATCTTCTATGCTGATATAAGAAGCAAGTAATTTTCTATAAAGTGAAAATAGACTATTTGAAAATTAGTAATTCTCTTAAAACAATAGTTTAACTGGAAGTTAACATACAAGTGTCTCTTCACCAAGCTTTTGACTCATAGATGATATGTACCTTCATATTAAGTTGTGTATCACAATAACATGACACTATAGATGTCATATACTGTCAAAGGAGTGTGAATCTCAAAATGGCCAGATGTTCAGTTCTTTGCAAATAACACTCCACTATTATAGTAAAGCTGCTCCAAAGAAATATTATTAGAATTCATGATATTAATTTAAATTAATCTCTCCATCCTTTTATGTGCTTCCTAACAGATTTTTTAAATGTCTTTACAGTACTTGTCCCATCCTATTTTGTTTTCATCATCTTGATGGCAAAACAGTGTAAGGTTCATCTTTAGATGAGCCAAAACGTTTATCACTGTTCAACTTCATAATAGATGTTTAAAAGCATTTGAATGAGTAAACTACCTACAGTTTTCTTCTTTGAAACATCTTGTCATTCATTTTGCTAGTCAAGTACATTTGCTCTTTGAATAATGATTCACCATATAGCCTCCTAGCTGCTTGTTAATTCTTGACTTTCCCTGTGTTGTTCATTTGGAATCTGTCTGTGGTGAGCGGTGTTTCAACAAGATGTGTGGCAAGTGTCAAAGCATCTCTTGTCTGCGTGTGTGCCAAAGGAGGTACGGCTTTCCTTCCTTTTCTTTCCAATATTCTTCTCTTTAATATAGCCATGAATTCCCAGAACACACCTCCTATTTTGAAATAAGAATCAGGATTCAAATAAGACTTTTCTCAAATAAAGTAGAATTTGAGGTATTCGACTTGAGTAGAGAAGGTAAGAATTTCATGTAACTTTTCTCACTATCTCTACAAATGTATCTTAAACAAGTCCTGGGCTATGACTTTTCTCCTTCCTAGAAATAGACAGGATGTATTTATATAAAACAAATGCACAGCTTTTTCAAAGATAGAGCAAGAGAAAAACAGAAAGTTTTCTAATAGGCTTTAATACACTAGTGAATTTCATGGATTTATTTCAGAGCAAATCATCTCAGATATGGTCCCATTATAGTCAGAAGCCTTGAGAAGCTGAAAATTGGGAGGGAAATGTGGACAGTGTATGTTCCTATAAGAATTCCAGTTTCACCACACAGTAAAAGTCTATGCTGGCTGTCAGATGTTTCTATAAGAAAATCTATCATTGGAATGTAACAAAAAAATATTATAAACCTAACACATTCACAATTGTCTATAGTTTAAACATGCATGAAGGTCACATCCAAAAGTATGGTCAACTTGTATAATTTGAGAGTAACACAAGCACCAGCCAACCCCTGATAGCTCCTCCAGGGTCATGATAGACCTGCACTGTGAAAGTTTCTCTTCTGGAAAAAAAATGTCCATGTCAGAAATCTCCCAAAAGCTGAATGACAGCTTCCAGAAGGAAATTTGTGGAAATTAGTTCTTCCTTAGACTGTCACTGAGTAAAATTAAGGTCCCTAAGTAAATGAGTTGGAGAACAACTGGACTTGATGAGGGTCATAGAAAGTATGGTGGTGGAGGGCAGTGATTAAGTGAGGCTGCAAAACTGGATGCCCAAAGCAAACTTGGGTTTGTTTGTTTTTTTCTTTTCTTCTCCCAGACTCATTCCTTCTCTTCCCAGTTAATGGCATCACTGTTCCCTCCAGGCCTCAAAGTTAAGCCCAATCTGTTACCCCACTTGTCCAGACACCAGGCTCTACTCATGAGACTTCTGCTTTCCACCAGCTGCCTTGATTCAGGCTCACATTTTCTCCCACTCAGTGCAATGTCGGTTTCTCCTTCCTGATTTCTCATTGGTGTCAATGCCAGTCCCTCTTTCAATGCCAGCAATTTCTTATCCACATCCCTTCTTCTTCCACCAGCTCCTGGTGCACTGTCTCCTCCTGCTTTTTCCATGGTGATGGCTGCTATTAAGCAGAACATTGGTTAGGACCATGACATCTGACCCACCTGGCTCAAAGCTCAGCTCTCCATGCTGTTTCCATGACATCAGGTGCATTATGTAATCTCTCCAACTCTTACTTTCCTTATTTGAAAAAAGGAGATAGTATTAGTGGCTAACTCAAAAGATTGCTGTGAGTATTAAATGAGGTGGTCCCTGTAAGAGCTTAGCATTGGGCCTACCATAGAATGAAGTATTCTGAATTACCACTGCAGCAATATTAGTGTTAGTGTCTGACATCACTGAGAGTAGAAGATGCAGCAAGAACTTCAGTGGGTTTGGGAAATTACTAGACAGAGGAACAATATGAACTAAGTTAGAAAGGATGCTGGTCATCTGCCTGTTTTGCAAACTAAAAGAAAATTCAATCAATATACTAAGCAGAATTCCTGATTCAATTATTACATATTAACTTTTTGATCAAATTGACCATAAATCATCTGTTTATTGATACAGAAATACAACCTAAACTTTCAGAAATAACACCATTACTCTCCTTTGTATACCAGTGGTTCATTTCTTTAACAAATATGTGGTATTCTCTTGTGTGCTGTGCTAGACTGAACTAATAGTTGAGGATGTCAATGGCCAAGCAGGTTCAGATCCTGCCCTGAGAATCCATACCTTCTGTACTAGTCATCTGCGGCTCCCATAATAAATTAACACAGACAAGACACTTAAACAGAAAAAATTTATTTTCCTCACAGTTCCAGAGGCTAGAAACCCAAGATCAGGGGCTCTCAGAACTGGATCTAGAGAGGCCTCACTTCTCATCTTGTAGACGGCTGCCTTCCTGCTGTGTCTTCACATGCCCTTTCTTTTGTGAGCTCATGGAGAGAGGGCTCTTTGGTGTCTCTTCCCCCTATTACAAGGTCACCAATACTACCAGATAAGGGCCAGACCCTGAAGACCTTATCTAACCCTAATTACTTCCTTAAAGGCCCCATCTCCAAATATAGTCACATTGAATGTTAGGGCTTCCACTTGTGAATTTTGGGAGAGAACACAAATCTGTGTAAAACACCAGAGAATCAGAAAAATAAAAGACTAATTGAAATTTACTTTTGTAGGGAGACATCTAGTTCCTTAGGTGAACCAGATCCTCTATGAATTAACGTGAAAACATTTCTGAAAGAAGAAAAGAGCATGTGTTGGTATTCTAACTCAAAGATCCTGGACTGAGAATCATGACGTTTTGGTTCTAATTTTTCATCTATAAAAAAATTGAAGTTTAGGCAAATCAATATTTCAAGTCATTTTCCCTCTCTGCCACTGAATCAAATGAAGCCTAATGATGCTTACAAAGTTGTTTTAAGACACAAAACAGTTCTATAAGGATAAGGTGCTATCATTTTCACTACTAGCTTCCAGCTAAAAGCTGAACCTAATGTATTTTTACCATCTCCAGTTCAAGTACTTAGCATAATATGAAAGAATATCGAAGTTAACATGGGGACTTCTTGATCAACATATTGATTAGACATCTGGAATCTGTTACAGGAGAAAACTTCAACCCGCAAGCTCCTGTCACTCATCAACAGACCCCAATCCAAAACATCTTTAATAGAAGATTAAATTTTTCTTTTTTTTTTTTTTTTTAGTTCCATGGTGTGTGTTCCTTGATTCCAGTTACAAAATGTCTGAACATAAAACTTTAAAGTGATTTCCATTCAGCTCTTAATTTCAAACAACCAGAGTATATTTCTTTATAAGTGATGGAGAAGCATGACTATAATGAAGTCAGCATTACTTAGTAAAAAGGAAAAAAATGCTTTTTCTCTAACATCCTAATACTAGTCAAATTAAAACTCTTTAGCATAGAGGGCAGCTTTAATGTAAAGAAGGTCACAGCATGCGATGAATAAATTCAAGAGTCTATCAGCACAATCATTCTTTTCTATTCAACTGAAATCATTAAAATTCCTTCTACTTTGAACATGTCTGTTTTATAGTTTCCAAGTACAGGAATCTTTATAATCTATAGCCACAGAGATATGTAGATAATCCATATAAATTATTTTATGCAAAGAAAACCATGAAAAAGACCTGACACCTGTTTTCTGTAGATAGGGAATGGTGGTACCCAATGTCAAATGCACAGGTGCTTCCTTGTACCCAGGAATAACAAACTCCTTATAAATCTCTAGCTGCAACAATGATTAAAACTTGGGCATAAAACAGAAGGGATCCAAAATCACTAGAAATACTCTCTGGTTCCCAATATGTTTCTATCACTGCATGAAAGACATCACATTTCCCAACAGTTGAACTGATGCTGGACTTGAACACGGAAAATCATCAAACGGTAAAACTCAGCTTGTTGTTTCTTGGTGCTGCTTGTGTTAAAGTCAGACAATGAATATTTGCTGAAGGAGGGAGTGACTCCCACAGATAGAGCTCAGTTGGACACGCTGGTCTCACACGTCTTCCACTGGGACAAGGGTGAGACATTTGTAGGTTGTGATAAATAAAACCTTCCCTGCCTGCCACTTCTCTGTTTTCCACCACTTCTCAACACAAACCCTGCTCCCAGTTCCTCTGCCTACACTGCATACAACGGTGTATCCGTTGCTACTCCCCATGGGAAGCTTGCCAGGGGAAAGGATATAGGCAGGAGTTCTCTGCTGGCACCAGCGGGACCAATTGATTCTTCCCACCACTGCTGTGTTTGCCCCACAACCCTAGCGGCTGCCTTAGAATGCACACACTTTATTAACCGGCAGGAAAAAAACTCTGTTTTACAAACTATTCAGAGAGCAGAGCCTTCACATGTGCACAGTTTTACTGTATTCTCCAAGAGTAACCTAGTATATACTTCACTAGTGTAATGTGAAGATTTCTCCGAGTCTATGCTGTATTGTTCTTCTAGTAAGGGACACCTGAGGCTTTAGGGCCACAGATCCTTGAGTGTTGCTGTAGATGATGATGTCTTCTTATTGCTAGTCAGCTGTACCTCCCACCCAGCCCCTAGATGACCATATATATAAAGACATGAGAAAGGACAGCGTTAGAAAGATGCTGTTTGCATGCTCCACAACAGAGGGTCACTTGTGGCTTCTGGTCATAAATGTCCTATTTACTTCCAGCTAAAATGAAATGAAATAGCCTCCTATGGATTCTAACTGCAGGAATTGCTGACAAGCCTTTCATCTGTGCCAGAAATGCAAATCCTCCCTGGTCCCTCTGAGATGATTCTCTACATCTTGACGGGCACAGCCCTCTCTGCTTCTCAGATTCAGTGATTTTGCTGAAGATCTGATCAGTCCTTTCCTTCTGCTCTTAATCACATCAGTCTGGCATCTGTTCAGTCTTTTTCCTCTTTCTTCTTTCCTTATGTGAAACTATAAGTGTTTTTAAGGTCCCAATTTTCATCAGCTCTACATAAGCCTGAAAAGTATCCTACCATGTACATATACCACGTTTTCTTGACCCATTCATCCTTTGATGGGCACTTGGGCTGACCCCCTATCTTGATCATTGTGAGTAGTGCTGCAGTAAACATCTGAGTGCAGATATCTGGTTTCTTTTTTTTTTTTGAGTATGTACCAGCAGAGGGATGGCTGGATTCCATGGCAGTTCTATTTTTAGTTACTTGAGGAACCTGTATACTGTTTTCCCTAATAGCCATTCTGCTTTGCACTCCCACCAGTGGTGTTCAAGCATCGCCCATTTCTCACACCCTGGCCAGCATTTGTCTCCGTACAAATTTACTTCTCATGTGATTGACAATTTAATGATGATGTTATGCTCCTTTTCTAATCAGGCTGGGGACAACTTAAAAGTCTGCAGTGGCTTTAAGGGGATTTCCTTGAGAGCAATTAATTACCTCGTGACCCATTGTACCCACATTGAGATAAAGCTCATTTGGCTCAGTGTGACCCTGGACTTGTCCGTGCAGGCCTAGACCAGAAGAGCGCCCAGTGGAGTGGAAGCAGGTGTCAGTCACTCACCTGCCACACGCCCCTGCCAAGTGCTTTTCCTTTCAGGAGCAATAATCAGATCTAATGATAGGCAGGATAGATGAGAACATTCTCATTAAATTTGCAGATGGAATCAAGGTATGTGGGAAGGATAGAGATATAAATGTAAATGACCTTGATAACAACTGAAGAAAAAGCTAGTCAAAGATTTGAACCCAATGATATTTAATAACGATATGGGTTAAATGGTACATCAGAAGATTTTTTTCTTAAGTATGGATAGATAGGTAGAATCTAAGTCAGCAAAATAAAGGATCATGTGAGAAACTTACTGACCATGAGTTAAAATCGCCCTTTTTCTGAACTTGTGCATTAAGATACCATGAATGAAAGAGGGCTGCAGGGGAGGGTCAAAGGTAATTCTTTTTTTTTTTTTTTTTAATTGTTAAATCATAGCTGTGTACGTTACTGCAATCACCTGTACCCATTCTAAGATGCACCATAGATGTGGCCCCACCCATTACCCTCCCTCCACCAAAACCTCCCTTCAATAGGACCCTTTGCTCAAACTTGCTTAAATAAAAAAAGGTAATTTCAGAGTTCATGTAATGAAGAAGTCTTCCCACCCACCCTAGTTTTAGGCACAGGTGTGTGCAGGGATTCATAAGCTCCCACCAGGAGCACATCTCTGTCCCTTCGTCTCAGCGTTACACGTCTGTCTGGGCCTCATGCTGCAGTCCATGTGTGTCACCTACATACCTCACTGGAGCTCAGACTCCTGAACACATACCTGTCTAAGGAGGGCTCTGCTGGACCCATGTCCGGTCACATCCGCTCCTGGCCTAGTCACCACATCGGAGAGATGGGATACTTTGGGGCATGGCAGCAGGATCACCTGGCTAAAGTTTTCAGAGCATTTCTAAAGGAAAGGTGTTGGATACACTGGAACAAAAAGGAGACAAGTGAGCAGAAGCATTTCCTCCAGATCTTCATGAAGACACCATGATGATTCTGGGTATGCGCTCAAGAAAGATTATTAAAGAGGTATAAATTATGTAACTAGCCTATAGGACCAACAAGTGAGGATCAAGTGGAAGCTTTTAGGTTCTGAATGTAGTGATGACTGGACAAAGAGGAATTTTGAAGTAGGTTTTTGTTTTTGCACAAAGGAAATGCAACCAGTTTTAGAATCTTTAGGAGGAAAAAAAGTCAAAAGAAAAAAATTAAGATGTCTGATAACCACTACAGACATGTGGTTTTCCTTTGTTTTATACGCATAACATATGTGTTTACTAATGAGAATTATTGAATATGTTTGCTGCGTTTTTTCAGCTTTTTTTTTTTTTTCAGTTTCCAAAGTTTTATTTATCTTTTAATTTTGGATTAATGTAAGAGTACATACAACTAGGTTACTGTGTTTGCGTTTGTGGCACACCTCCTGGGTGAAGGATTTCACTACAGCTTGGACTTTACAGATGCTGCATTTGTATTTGAAGTATTGAAAATATTTGGCTTTTGACTAGTCTACAAAGGTTATGAGTTTTAATAACTAATAGCAACCCATTGAATGAATGTATCACAGTCCACCTTCACTGTCTCTTTTATGTATTGAAGTTTACCATTTTTATTTTCATAGGTAATATTAAGAGAAATACTTGAGAGGTACATTCTCATCATTTTTTTAAAGATTGGGTTTAACTAGTAAAATCACCAAGTCATAGGAAATGAACATATAAAACTTCTTGATGTATGTTGTAACACTTTTACCCAGAACATTATTATTTCTACCGGCAATGTATGAGATAACCTTTACTATCTCCCAAAGATGGTGATTTCGAGGTGCTGGATGGTAGGTTGATGAAGTGAACATTCTTGTTTCCCCCATCACACCTATTCTTAAGATGAATTTATGAACATTTATTAAATTATAAAAAATGGTGCTGTAACCCACAGCAAGTATGTTTTATAATTCTGAGTTACAAAGCCGAAGGAGAGGGTCTGATAATGAAGTAAATCTCTGCTCATGTTAATATCGACAACACTCATTACTGAAGACATATTCTATAAAATTACAGTATTTAATCTGGAAAGTATATAAAAATTAAAAATTTGCACCTTTTTCACCTAGAAATTCTATATTTGCGATTATATCCAAGAGGGCGTTTGATCAAATACAAAAGAATTTTGATTATCAATGAGATTTGAAAAATGTCAGAAATCTTGAAGGTATTTAAGTGCCCATAAGTATTTATTTGAAATAAATCCTAGGTATTTATTCCCTGGATACAAAATAGGCAATAATAAATATTGATAAATATAACTCATTCTAAGCATTAAGTTAGATTTTAGACAAAAAGAGCTTATGAAGTTCTACTTGGTACAATTTTTATAATTTTTGTTAAGTGAAAAAATGTTGATAAGAACAAGCTATTAAATAGCACAGATAAAAGTATTATATTTACATAAAATTACATATATGCATGTCTGGGTAGAGATCCACCATGACATTAATCAAAACACTCAATTATCTTCTGCTCAGGGAGCATTGGATGATTTTTGCTTTCTTCCTTAGATTTTTCTCTATTGCTTAAATTTTCTGTGTATTTATTATCTGTATGATCATAAGTTAATTCTATTTACTTTTTTAAAAAAATCAAATTAGGTAAGAAGTTCTTCAGTAATTTCCATACTTCCTTGGTGACTTGCCCAAAGTTGTGTGCCTGGAGGTTACAGAATAGCCCCACAAGGTCTGCTAGCTCCCTGTGTGCATCAGGTGACTTCTCTCTACTCACATGATCATGGGGGAAAGAACCATCAATGAGGTGAAACTAAAATAATTAGAAGGTTCTAGGCCATGAAGACAAAGGCTGGAAGTCCTACCATAATCAGGCTGGATAGGACTCCTTATCTCTCAGATGCTGGTTTATTTTTTTTTTATTTTTAATTCCAATGATAAGGTAACTCTCTGAAGATTTCTGTACTTTTAGGATATAATGGAATGACCTGAAAACTGATGTTTGCTTCGTTACTAGTCAGTTACTTTTCAACAAAACTCAAGATACACTAGCCTTGAATGGAGCATTTATTCAGGGTTGGGTAGATGAGTTAGGTGGTTGGCTTTTTTGCTTGAAATCTTTAGTAAATCTTTAGGGCAACTTCAGTTTTAAAAGAAAAAAAAGGAGGAAATTTTTCTTTAAAACCATATAGAAAGTATAACCTTGAAAATTTGTTTATATTCAAGATATAAATAGATTTCATAAAGTTTTAGACAAATATGTGACTAAGATAACTTAGGTTATCTATGATAACCTAAGTATCAACCATAGGTTATCATAGATTACTGGGAATTTATTGCTAGAACTGTTGAGTCTGAATGTTGAGGGCAATCACCACCATCAAAAACCAAAATAAAACTGGATGTAATGTTTGCACACACAAGCTGTATGTTCCATGCTGTGTAATTGCTGAATATGCATCGATTCTTAAATAAATTAGAATTAAAATATCAAATATAGGTGATAGCCTGAGGTTATCCCAGGCCCAAACTCAGATATTTCTCTAATTTATTTTCTTTCCCTTGTTTTACTACCAAAATACTAAGAAAAATACTTTCTCATAAGTACCTATATTGGACCAGTCACAGTGCTTGGGGGTTACCTGTGTTGCCTCACTTAATCATCCCAGTGAACTGCTAGCATGGTACGTTATTTAAGGCCAGAGAGGTTAAGTGTGTGCACAGGTCCATGGGATTGGGAGAAATCGATCTGGGCTCCCCTGACTAACAACCCACCATCCCCAGTTCCTGGTATACTGAGCTATGGCTACAAAATGAAGATCTTGGCTAACTTAGAGCATGTGAGAAAATATTATAAAATTATTTACCTAACATACCTAATGGGTCTAATGAACACTAGGAGATGTTCTTTAGAATAGATTTCTTTGACTCAAATATATAAATAACTTCATTTTTAACTGGACAGAAGAAACATAATTATCAACTCATGTAGAAGGGATATTTTCAGAATACACAGCAGTTTGCTCTGCTCAAATATCATCTGTGTGGGGTGCTTCTTTTTTTAAAGGGCAATCTTCAAGGTGTTCTTCTGGAATCACTTTTTCTCTGCAGATTATAGAGAATCTGAGAAGACTAAAATGAAGCACTCCCACTAGAAGTGGTGATGACAGACGATCAGGCTAATTGTGACAGGCAGTATTCGGTCCCTTTCCGATTTCTTCTGTGAAAATGGAACTGTCGTTCCATCATTTGGGAGCCTGATCAGCAGGGTCAGCTCCTGTGTGTGTCCGGGAAGAGGCCTTCCATAATTGCAAAAGGCAGACAATTCATCTGGAAGCTCCAGAAAATGAGAGGTGGAAAAATGAGCTCTAAGTGTCCATCTGGGTTTTGAAAAATAGACATTTGAACTTGTGGCAGGCTGCTTTGTAATTAAATTGGTCACTGAAGTCAGTTTCCATAGCAGTCCACTTCCAGATGTGATCATAGCATAATGATGCATGCCTTTATAAATGTTACATTTCCTGAGATCAAAATATCTGCCAGAATTTTCCTCCTAATTTAGAGAGTTTAAATACCACATTATTGTATAGTATAGTATTTTGTCCTATTGGCATCTCATGTCATGGAAGGCAGTCGGAGGGCATGGCATGGAATAACAGATAAAGGAAAATCTCTCATTTTTATAAAAACAGAATTCACTACATTTTTATCCTGCTTTCCAGCCTTGATTTACATGTACCAATTTCTCTTTCAACTACCAAGACAAATGCAGTGTTAATAAAAGTGATAATATTTTCCATTCTGTTATATAGCAATCATTTTTAATTTTTTTTATTAATTATTTTGCACATAGATCATAAAAACATTTATGCCAATTTCAGTGTGTTGATTATTTGTGCAAATTGGAGTGTTTACATCATACTAATCAAATTGGGGGAAAGATTCCCTATTCAATAAACAGTGTTGGATGAATTGGCTGGCAACTTGTAGAAGACTGAACTTGGACCCACACCTTTCTCCTCTAACAAAAATTGACTCTCACTTGTTAAAGGACTTAAACTTAAGACATGAAACTATAAATATTCTTAGAGAGAATGCAGGGGAAACACTTGAAAAAATTGGCCTGGGAGAATACTTCATGAGGAAGACACCTGGGGCAATTGAAGCAACATCAAAAATATATTACTGGGATCTGATCAAATTAAAAAGCTTCTGCACTGCCAAGAACACACTAAGTAAAGCAAATAGACAGCCCTCAGAATGGGAGAGAATTTTTGCAAGTTATATACCAATCTTGAAGGATCTGAATCTTGTTCTCGAGAAATATAATTCATTATAGGTAGAGGGACCGTACTCTTCGGTGATTTGAACCTACTCTTTAATTTATTTCTATTTTGAGCTGAATTTGAAAGCTGATTACCCATCAGAGGAACAGACTGGGATAATCACGGGAGACGAGGGCAGGTCCTTGGAGCCTTTCTTGGGTAGCTTTTCTAATAGACGGAAACTAATGCTGAGACTCTGCCTGTCACAAGGAACGGTGTCTAATTCCTGTGCAGCTGAATTAGTTTGTGTGAAATACTCTCTTTCTGAGGCCCTGGACAGTTAGAATTTATCTCTCTTCTGAAGCAGCAACTGTTAATACCCTCAATAACTGTGAAAGTGCTCCTCTGTACTAAAAATTACATGTAATCTGAATCACCACAACTCGATTATGGTGCATGCAATTAAAATAAATTATGAAAACGCACTGTGAGGGTAATTTAGAACTAGAAATGTTGATGAGTTAAATGTCCATGTACTTAGCACATTGAAATGAATTTAGGCAAAAACCTTACGTGATTTTAAAAAGAAAATAAATTTGAAAAGCATTAGAAATATCAGTAGTGAGGCCAAAGAAGTGTGTCCTTGACATTCACTCAGGACTCTGCAAGGGGCTTGAAAATCGTAGAATTCTATGGATAGAATCGAGGGACTCAACAACCTGAAGGCTAGGTGACAAAAAGGAACACAGGCTTTCTCTGAACCTTGAAATAAATTATGATTTCCAAAAGAATTGGCCTTACTGCTCAATAACTTCAAATTTGAGGGAAATCTAACTTCTAAAAGTGATAAAGTGACTTAGTAACTATTTTAAAAAGAAAAATTTAAAAAGAAAAGAAATACATTCGTGTGAACTCATAGGGGTTTTATTTATGCTCCCTTTTAAGCACCTGTAAACCCATCTGTGCTGCCTGGAAGCACTGGGAACCCAGCAGCCATGAACACCAGTGCAGCCCAGCTACAGGGCTCTCAGTACAATCTGAGGGTAATAGGTCTTCTCAAAAGGACCTGGAAGGCAGCTTAAAGGGACCTCTGCAGAGGATGAGACAAATTGGACATTAAAAAGAATAATGGCTGCAGTTGATTAGAAAAATATTACATACAGGGTGCACATAAAGTTCGTGTGCAATTTAAAGTTACAACTATTTTAAATTGCACACGAGCTTTATGTGCACCCTGTATAATATGTTCCCTATGTGATATATATCACATATATATGCACACACACATATAGATATCTGATTTTAAAAAATAATGGGGAAAAGAAGGAACAAAACAAAATGTAACAAAATGCACCAGACACTATTGAAAGTTGCTAGAACCCCAATACATCATCAAAACTGATGGTTCAAGAGAAGAGTAAGCAAGTTTTCTGTCCCTCTGGTAGGAATTGATTTCAGACTAACCAATATATGTAAAAAGATGAGTGAAATTTTTTCTAAGCAAGAGGAGTAGTAGAGATACAAGCTTCTTTTTACAACTCCTCGTGACATAATTAGGTAATCAATGGACGTCAAAGCATCAGTAAAAATTTGATGGAAAATTTCTGGGGATGGGATTGAGCTGAATGACTGAACCCACTGATGTGTCTCAGCTTTGTCAAGGGAAGTGACTGGACATTGCTACGCTATTGTACAATATGATTTGCAGAGGATCACTCCTGCGATGTTCTTGGGGAAAAGACATAAACTATTTTCCAACCTTTAAATCTGAAGTCCAAGGTACAGGGAATAATGGAAATAGAGGACCAAGAAGAGTCATGAAACACAGTCAGCCCATTGTAAAATATTAAAAACAGTACAGAATTTTTTATGGTTGCTTAGTTAATGGAATTTAAAACAACAAAAAGTCATGGTGTTATTGTTTAAAACATGGGCATGTAACAGCCAAATGCAATGTGTGAAATATTTTTGGATCCTGATTCAAGCAAACTCTAAAAAAAACCCCATGCATTTTAGACAAAAGAAATAGAGGAGTATAGATCACATACAAGATGATGACAGAGAATTTTTTTGTTCTAGTTTTAATAGGGAGTAATAGCATATTTTATTACATGAGAAATATTCATAACTTGATATTAAAGTTTTACTAAAAAATTCCCAGCCAACACAAAAAGGGAATAAGTAAAACCAATTGGCAAGTAATGGTGGTTGTGGTTTAGTGCTGGGCCCACGTTTTCTACTTTTTTGCATGTTTAGAGATTTTCACAATAAAAAGTTAAATCAAAATATCTTTTTTTTTATTATTATAAATCATAGCTGTGTACATTAATGTGATCATGGGGCACCATACACTTGGTTCATAGATCGTTTGACACATTTTCATCACACTGGTTAACATAGGCTTCCTTACATTTTCCCGGTTATTTTGCTAAGACATTTACATTCCACATTTGCCAAGGTTTTAGACATACACAGACTGGCCATAGAAGGTAATAAATTAGCTTCAACTACAATTATCTGTCCATTTATAAGCATTCCCCTCCTCTCTACATGAAATAGAAAACTGTGCACTCCGAATAAATGTCTGTGTGTGTTGTAAGCACCATGAGAGACAGAGAAAGACAGTGGGGACCTTGGGCAGAGGAATTAGACCTGATAGTTTGGATCGTGAGAACTTAAAATTACAGGTAATGAAGACTGTCAGGGGGACTTTTGTTTGGTGACTTGGGGCAACCGTCTTCCGGGGTGTTATGCCACAGGTGTATCCAACATGAGGTTGACAGGAAGAGCAAAAGACAACAAGACACATTCCTGGGTGCATCCTTCCTCCCCTGTCACATTTCAAACGTTTTTGCTGGTTTTTTTTTTTTTTTTCTTTTGTTTTTGTTTTTGCAGTTTTTGGCCGGGGCTGGGCTTGAACCCCCCACCTCCAGAAAATAGGGCCATGCCCTACTCCTTTTAGCCACAGGTGCTGCTCTTGCTCTTGCTCGCGGTTTTTGTTTTGTTTTGCTTTTAGAAGGCTCTCTAGTGTTAAAAACCAACAATAACATTTTGGTTAAAACCAGGGCTGGGCAGTCAGGTGCACAGTCATCCTGTGCTTACAAGAGTCCCACACCTGGTTCAGTGCCCTGCTGTTGCCATCTTGAAATTCTGAATGATTTTTGAACGAAGGACCTCACATTTTATTTTTCCACTAGACCCTGCAAATTATGTAGGGTCCTCGTGAAAGTTTGTTATGTATAAACGTGTTGGGAAGAAGCAGATTTAGCGGACTTGGTTAAATTTGTAATTCGTTCTCCAGAAGGAGATGTGTTAATCACTTTAAAGTCATTTCATAGCAGTTTTGTTTTATTTAACTTCCCAACTCTTTGGGGGACAGCTAAGTAAACTTAGCCTCTAGCACTATGTTATTACTTGGGATAATGTTAACTTCATGAAAATGACACCCAAAAGCAAAATCCAATTTCAGAACATGATTGCTATCTCGATCAAAAATTTTGTTTTGAAATACAATTTCCAGAACAGGTGTGCTTACTGATAGTTCTAAAACATTGAGCTTCATAAAAGATGAACTTGTTTAAGCATAAGGAATTCTTTTGGTGGTTTTTGTGATGTAAACAAATACATCTTCTGAATATAGTATCTTTTTTTTTTTCCTATTGATAAAAGAATATGGCAGTGATAGCAGGTCTTGCAGCGTTACACTTTGGCATTTGTATGGTATAATAGCAATGTGATATCCAATTAATTGATAGTAATTTACCAATGATTCCAATTGTATAGACATCTTGACTAAGGTTATGCAGAAGGTCACTTGTCACCATGCACCCACAGTGAAGATTAGGATAGCCGATGTTTTGTCACAATGCCAAAATTAATCATGATCTCAGGACATTGGAGAAAGGCTGAGAGTCAGTAAATCATTATTAAAAATGGATTTTAAAAGTTCTCCTGAAGGGCAACTTTTAAGAATAAAGCAAAATTCTTTCAATATTATAAGGATGTTTCTAGAGAAGACTACTTTTTCTCTGAAGTTAGTATTATAATTAGTACATAGGAAATTGTTTTCTAGAAATTAGCCTTTCATGGTAACTCTACCATGTCATGAATTTTTATTGCTCCGAAGACATAAATCTTCCATCATATTTCTAGGTGAGTTTCCATGTGATCTCGGGCATTCAAGAAGGGAATAAGACAAGAATTTATACTCCAGGTTATGATCTCTCAGATTATTGATACCACATTCTATTCTTTTATTCTCAAGAGCACATTTATATGTTTTTCTTTCTGTCTCTCTCTCTCTCCTTCTGTCCTTTTCTTCCCAAATAATATTTTATCATGACTAGTACATATCGATTTATTCATTTCTTTTTTATATATGTACCACAATTAGTATAGACATTCTTAAATTAGATAGATAGAAATAGTTTTATTGTTTCTAAATACTAAACTGTTCCACATAACGCTCCACTGTTCATCCTTAAGGAATTCCACGTTTGTGCTCCTATTTGAGTAGGATGGATAACTGTACATATACTGCTGGATCATAAGGTAAATATGCTGAGCGTGTTGAACTGTGCTCCCCCACATCATTCCAATGCAGAGTTCTGGTAGTAGACTTCCTTCCGTGGGATACCCCAGGCCTGTCACTGAGGTTTGCAGAGCTTTCTAATCTTCCTAAGAAGCAAACGGAAGTGTGAATTGGATTCAGGGTTCAGGTATTATTGGCATCATTTCTTAGGTGAGTTCATCAGACTTATCTAGAGAGCTTTAAAGTTTCTATCCCAGGATGAAGGAGAGAAATGGAGTGGGAGGGGAGAGGAAGAGGGAGGTTTGATGGAGGGTAAAAGGCGGGACCACACCTATGGAGCATATTGCAAGGGTACAAGTCAAATTTGTCAAGTGTAGAACATAAATGTCTTAACACAATTATCAAGTAAATGAGGCAAAAGCTGTGCTGATTGGTTTGATGTAACCACATCAGATTGTATAAAAAAATCAATACGTTGTACCCCACATATGCATAAATGTATTAATGATCTATGTGTATATGACTTAATAAAATAAAGTTTCAGAATAGTTAAATCCCTGGAGGGATGAGGAATCTGCAGCCTCAAGGCCACATGTGGCCCTCCAGATCCCCAATTGCAGCCTTTGCTGAATCCAAGCTTCACAGAACAAAGCCTTTTAATAAAGGGATTTGTCCTGCAAAATCTGAATTCAGTCAAAAGGCCACCCTCAAGGATCCAGAAGGCCACGTGTGGCCCTTTGCAGGTTCCCACCCCTGGGCACACTTACATAATAACTTCAAAACCAGTGAGACCTTCCTATCATGCCCTGAAAACTGCCAAGTGACTTGTGAACATGGTACCTGCTTTGGGGCAGTCAGACACCAAGCCTCCGCCTAAATAGTTCTATGCTTTCCACTCCTGTTGCCTGGCTTTCCCCAAGAGGTTATTTTTTTTTTCTTTTGTACCCACCCCCCACCCATATTAAAGAGTGCCTATTTCCAAATAAGCCATTTCCTTAAAATATTCAAGGAAACAAATTTCCAGGCAGAAGGAAATTTGCATTCTGATGTTGCTCAGTGTTCCAGAGACTGATGGATGGCGCTTTCTGGGCAGCTCCTGCAAGGCGCTGCAGACCCGGGAGTGTTTCATGGCCTGTCCTAAGAGAACTCATTTAAAGTCTTACAGGTTTGATTTGCACCTTAATTTTGACCTCCCTCAAAATCTTATAAATAGAACAGGAAACCAGTGCATGCATGGGCACAGATAATAATGCATCATTGTTTTTTGTTCTTTCTTTGGATGTAATAAAATTTAAATTTACTACTCTTATTTTGCTCTTAATTGGCTCTCATGTTTCTAGACATACTTTACAGTTGTTTTCTTCGAGCTTCAGATAAAATTCAGAGACTGGATTTTAATAATTATACCTGATGGACCCAGGGCTGAGTTCAGTCACATAAATACCATACACAATCAAAAGCCAACTTATTAACACGTGGAAAATGCAATTCTTTTGTAAGATATGGAAAGTAGCAGGTTGCACGATACCACGTGGTCATTGTCTTTCGGCTGCCTAATATTCTCAGAGGACACATTCAGCACTTGATACCAAAGTTCCACTGAAGAGAAAGCCTGTGACTCTAGAAAGATGGGTTAGTTTAAAATAATTTTGCAAGAGAAAAACGCTGTCCTTAAAGAAAAAGAAAATGTATAAACATACCTTTGATAGTCTCTAAGAATATGATGAAATGAGGTTGAAAAATCAAAGACAGGTGAGAAGCAAAATTCTCCTGCATGGGATTTCAGGAAACATCCGATCCTCAAGGTTCAGCAGTCTGGTTCCAAAACTGGTGCAAAGGCGAAATGGAGTCATGATGGGGAAATTTAATTCTCCTAACTTTAGCAAAAAGTCTGTTTCTTGGACAAATGGGACACCTGATAACCATTTTAATATCTCTATCCGTTGAAAATATTTCTCTTAAAAGATTACTGATAGCATTACTCTGCAAGCTTCATAGGAGCCTGCATGCCAACCATGAGAGGATACTACTATTGTTCTTTCTCCACTAAAGTCTAGATGAGGTTTTGATGCCCTGAACTACGAGGAAAAGCCCAATACCCTAGACAGGACAGGGGTCAGGGAAGGGGACATAGGAAGGATCCCTGAACTTGTTTTTCTATAAGTTAATTAAATATTTCACTGCTAACAGCAACCAGCATTTGCTTTAGGTTATTCTGAAGAACGTTATTATTTTCCTTTAGATTTCCTTTCAGAAAGAAATTCTTCTTAGTTTCCAAGGTCAACTTATTATGGTAAGACAGTGTTTTATTACCTTAGTCACTGTTTTCCATATAATTATTCATAAAGGCTTGAAGAAAAAGTAAAAATTATTACTACTTCCAATCTCTGTTCCCATATAAACCTATCTGATTAGCTCTTGGTTATTACTAATATATGTGAAGAAAATTGTGTTCAATGTAAATATATTAATCTACTTTAAATTCCCTTAGTTTCTTCAGCCTGGTTGCTGGACTAGTCAAAGTATTCTGAATCGTATAAGACAGTTCCTCCAAGTGTATTTTTTTTTAACAGGAGAGCAGCTTTAGACATTGTAAATAAACAAGGGATTTACCCATGTCCCAGTGCTCTTTGCAATGAGTACCTGCAGTCCACCCTGGTAGAGGGAATATTAAATTTACTTTCTACCAAAATCCATTTGTTGTCAGGAAAAAACAATGCCCATTATTCATTTAGTTGTTTTTTTTTTATTAGTAAATCATAAACACATAGATCATGTATACATCAATGCATTTATGGGGTACATTGTGCTAATTTCATACAGAATTAGGAGTGCTTACATCACACTGGTTAATACATACCTCATCCCATTTACTTAATTATTGTGTTAAGACATTCATTCTCTGTACTAATAGATCCGACATGTGCCCCTGCATTATGCACCATAGGTGTGATCCCACCATTCACCCTCCTTTGATCTGACTCCTCCACCCCACCCCCCCGTAATTCATGTAGTATCACTTCTAGGCCTGAGGTGACACAAAAGGCCAGACTGCCAAATCAGACTCCCAAGATCGGAGCTCTCACAAGGTATCTGACTTCCGTATATACTCGAGTATATACGGTAACTAATAATTCACAAGACCTGAGTGAAGGTAAAGGCAAAGCACAGAAGTGTCCGAAACCACCAGTGCAGCCTCCTGGTCCTCGTGGGCCACATTAGAGAGCCGTCTGACCCAGATGTAATGTGTGAGGTCTCTCTGGCGTGCATGCAAGGCAACACTTTCTTAGGAAGCTATTTGTTTATGAAACAACTCCCTTTGATACTTGGGCAGTTATTTAGTTGACTTAATAGTTTGCGATGGGCCATATCCTGCAAACCCATACGTTTCTCATCTGTTGGCTATAAACAACATAGACGGTTTAGATATGTCCTGCAAATAGGACTCCACAGAAAAGACTCTCATTATCTTTTAACTAGTAAATACTACCAGCATATAGGATTAGCATGTTTACAAGGATTTTTTGTTGGATCATTCCTTCTCTCCTCCTCCTCTTTTTCCTCTTCTTTCTCTTCCTCTTTCTCCTTCCCTAGGGAATACATGATTTGTGACAAACAGGCTGCAGACCCTTTCCTTCCCAGGAGCCATCTCTATAGCAAATACTATATTGTGACCTTTTCTTACACACGTGCTGGTCTCCATATGATTGTCCTCTGTCACACACTCACCCTGCACATACACAAACTCTCAGACTCATTGCTTGGCATTTTGTTTCACTATCTAGATCAGGTGTCCTCAAACTTTTCAAACAGGGGGCCAATTCACTGTCCCTCAGACTGTTGGAGGGCTGGACTATAGTTTAAAAAAATACTATGAACAAATTCCTATGCACACTGCACATATCTTATTTTGAAGTAAAAAAAAACAAAGCAGGAACAAATAGAATCACACCGCCTCATGTGGCCCGCAGGCCGCAGTTTGAGGACCGCTGATCTAGATGATACAGTTTGGGCTTCATTAAGGAAAAACAATCTAGAACTTTCAAAGAGTTTTCTCCCAGTCTTTATGACTGGTTGATTTTGCCATCGTGGAATCAAGGATGTTTTCTCCCCTGTGAATATGGGAGTTGATCTTCTTCTAAGGTTAGTCTTCAGCGTCCTCACATACTTTCAGACCGTCAGTCTGAAAAGATTTGTATCATTCAAGTGTGAGAAATAATTGAAAACCAGCTATGTGGATTTTGAAAATTAAATATTTGTGCCAGAGATACAGAGAACAGCATTGTGGACACCCATAAATCATCTGGGCTGCTTTTCACAGCTTTTTCTTTTCATATCAAGCCATGTAGGTAGTGTCTCCTGGCCTTCTGGTTCTTGGGATGACTAAGTCCTTTATGAGACCGAATCTCCAGGCCGACCTCTTAGTTGAAATCAAACCAGCTGACTTGGGTAGTCCATTAATCCATTACTTCAACAAACTACTATTCAACCCCATATTCTATGCAGCCTATTATCATTATCCTAGATGCTGGGAGCACAATGAGGAACACGGCAGTCACAGTTCCTGCCTTTGTGGTGGTTCTCATCTCTTTATAAAGACCTATAGAAGAAATCAAGGACACAAATTCTACTAAAGTAATTACAATTATGATAATCCAAAGGGAAGGTCCTAGAACTGGACTTTTTATAGCAGTTATGTTCTCAGGAGGTTCTTCAACAAAGATAACAAAAAAGATTGCATGATGGATTCCAGCTGCTGGCATTATGCTATATAGTTTCAATTAATTTTCAATAGGTTTCTAAAGAATAAAATTAATCATTCCATTTCACAGAAAATCAATTAACTTCAAGCTGCTTTGAAAATACATAAGAATGTTGATGCCTGATTGTAAAGTTATCTGGAATAATAACATAACAACAGATGTCTCCTAGAATGCCCACCCATAAACTTTCTGGATTATGTTGAAACTGAGGTGAATTTTTTCCATTGCATAATTTAATCTTTAGACAATAGGTTTGCACCAAGATTTTTCCATTCCAGATACTTCCTTAAGTCTAATCACCTTCCTCTCTCTCACTGTCCTCCCAGCTTTAGGTACTGGGACTTCTCTATCTTTTGAGCCTCTTCATAAAAAAGATATTCAAAGTCTGTTTTGAATAGAGTAAGATTTTTAGAAGTTTACTGAACATCTTTGTCTTCCAGGTCCTCAAAACATGTGCTTTTGTACATCTCCATGTGCTTCGATTTGATGTTACCTGCTGTTAATTCATTCAACCACTGGGATCCAAGCCCCAACCTTACAGAAGATTTATACTAATTATCAGGGGGTTATTGTTGAGACTCCAGATTCAAAGAGGTTATGACCCCCTAGGGTGGATATAAATAATCAAAGCACCATAAAATTGTATCTTGCCAGGCTTTGAGCTTAAGAGTAGAGGAGCAGTAATAATTGTCTATGTTGAAAATAATTCTTAAATATCTTTTAATTAATCTATGAAGTACAGAGTATATATGGCTGTGCTCACAGGCCAGGTCAATGATGATCTAACGAATTCAAGACAGTCAGATTTTCCTCTAGCAGTTGGAGCAAAGAGCAGACTCTCCAGTCAAGCACCAGATAAAGTGAGTGGTCATATTTACAGTCTATGATATATGAAGAATAAATGCATGTTCATGCTAAAGTCAGTCGTAATATACCAGTATATTCACACTATAAGAGACCCAGAGAGCTGTGATAAACTAAGGCAAAAGTAAATTTGGGATTTCCATCTTGGTCTCACTAATACTTGTGTTGCATGGTCTTTCAGAGACCAGGAACAGAATTTCTTGCTCTGTTCCCATTTCCTCTATCTCTTCCCTCTATCCCCCTCCCTATCACACTCCATTCTAGTCAATAGAAATAATATAGACAAAGGTTCAGAAAGCATAGATTACATGACAGCAAAGGAGTAAGAAATATATGCGATTCGTAGTAAAGAATAGTAACAGAAAGTATGGCTAGAAATTCATCCTAAAAGACCACAATTTCCAGGCAAAGAAATTGGGCTGTGTTCAGTAAGTCATATAAAACCACTGAAGACTTTTAAAACAAATAGTGACATTATGATTTTGCTGGAAGGCGAACATGATGCGTTCAGTTGTGAACCTGCTGAATCTGAGCTGTCTCGGAGGCATTTGGCTCCATCTGGACACTCACATCTGGCTCCTGGGAAGAAAGTTGTAGCTGGAGATAGAGGATTATGAGCTGTTTGGAGAGACTTTTTTTATTATTATTATTTCCGTGTATCTCATTCAGCACCTAGAATGGTTCCAGGCAATGTATACTCTTGTAAATTGTTACTCAATTAATAGTACTTGATTATGTTGAGGATATGTTAAATATATGGCTTTTTAAGGACTATATGGAAGGATTAATGGAGGAAAAAAAGAATGTATAATGGAGGGGCATCTGGGAGGAAGGAACTAAAAAAGATTGACTTTGTTCTTCTAGCCAGGTTGCTTCTTAAACTTTTCTATTTGAACATTTCTACTAAATATCTATAGTAGAACCTCTGTAATTAACCACCTCCCTACACTGACCACCTCCTCACGTTGACCTCGTTTTCATTGCCCAGACATGCACCACATGTACATGTCAGTACGGTTGGCTGCATTCCTTGTGTTGACCACCTCTGCATGTTAACCAGTTTATCTGTTGACAGTCCTTTGGGTGGCCGACTTCAGGACGTTCTGCTCTACTGTGTTGGGAGTTATTTGTGGACGTGAGGTCAGATCTCTTCAATCATCACAGAAGTACACCATATGATTATCAAGAGTCAAGTCCTGGCAGCTGATTATAACTGTGATGGGGTCAGTTTGCTAATCAGATGACAGGAACAAGCTTAAAACGCTATGGTTATAAGATGTAAGCTCTTTGGGAGCAAAAGCTGTGGTGCTGAGAGAAATGAGGAGAAGAGACCTCGTTTTTCTTCTTTTATGAGACCAAAGTGGCAGCTGGAGTCAGAAGAGCATCTTGGCAGGGTACACATACTGCAGTGGGGAGGAGGGGAGGCAGCAAGAAGAGGGCCACAGATAGAGCAGCTTTCTTCTCTGGGGAAGCAAAGAGACATTAAAAGTGTCAGTTGCTTCTAAGGCAAGCATTGTGTCTGTGTTTCTCTAAAGACTTATCACATGTGGCAAGTTCTACAGACTGGAAAGAGGGTCAAAAGGGCATTGACTGAAAGGGCAAAGCAAGCCCTTCTTGCTTCAGTAGTTTCCTGGAGTGCAACTGTGTCGAGACGGCTGAGCACTTCACTCTTCACTTCCACTGCCCTGCCTAGACAGCGGTGTGGGGAGCTAAGCCAAGTTCAGAATTCTCTTGCTTGCAGGACTGTGAGTGAAACCTCAAGGCAGCCCTGGGAGCAGTAGCAGGTGTCTATCCTCTCGCCAATACACTGCACAACCCCTCTTGCTTCTGAGATCACTTTCATGCTTTGGTAGCTGTTTCCATAGATTTGTCTTCTGTTTTTTAGGCTCTACCTCATCTATTCCAAAAGCGAGCTCTGGCTACAGGTTATTCCTGTAGGTACTTGGTGGCTTGCCCTACGCCACAGCTCACAGGCTAGTGTTTGATGCCTGCTGCCCCAGCCACCAGATGGAGTCCCTGCATCGGGGTGGGTTGGCCGCTCCTAAAACAAACTGAGGGGGACTCTTGAAAAGAAAAAATGTTCATTTGTAAATACAGATTTGCAATGGGAACACACACACCACATAAACTATGCACATATTCAGGAAGATCGGAGATGACAAGGCTTTTTAAAGGATGAATGAAGAGGGCTACATAATTATTTGGAAGTATTTATTCTTGGCCATAAAGATGAACCACAAATGTGATAACAGACTGAAGCTGGGCAGGCAGTTTCTGGGCAGGTGTCTTTACCAAAGTATTTTTTGAGTAACATTGCGATGGCCTCTGTAGAAGCCTGTGGTTTTTGTGGTCTTGTGATAGTTTCTGTTGTCAGGCATATGAGCATAAGAACCCTCTTTTCATGGCCTTCCCCGGGAGCTCTAATTGTTAGGGTTTTCTTACCATTAGTGCGTCCATTGTGACTGACAAATTTCACAGGGATTTCTAGGTGCCTCTATTGTTCCTGCCTTTGGGGATTCTATCACTTCTTCCTTGGGGCATTCTGTTGCTACTCCTGAAATTCCCCAGTGCTTCTGGGATGCATGTCTAATTTTGCTTCAAATCTTATTGAAGCAAACATTAGGCACTTATTTGGAGAACACCCCAAATACCTCATTTTACTCTGTAGGTATTTCTGGCCCTTCTCACTTCACTCCTCTCCACCATCACTGGATGCCCAGGTGGACACAGAAAAAGCTCTGAACACTCTCTCTTGCTTCCTAGTGGGAGGCAAAAAGGTATCTGAACCAAGGAGTTGTGCTAACTTTCAAAGGGAGTAATGCCTACATAAATTCAAAAGTTTGAATGGAGGAAAATATTGGTGAATTGATATAATATTGGTTTGCCTGTGAAATATATCATTAAAACTCACTGAGTTCTACATAGATAGCTAGTAATAGGATTGCGAGTAACTTAAAATTTGTTCTCTCATATTAATTTGAAATTAAAAAAATAAAATTTTAAAAACTGAGAAAGATCACTCATTAAATATATTGTAGATTCTAGAAATCAAAGGGTCTAGGTTCTGCTTAAAAGAGCCCATGCATAAGTCGGAACATAGACAGTATAGTTTGTGTCTAACTCTTAAATTAAAAAAAAAAAAACACAACAACAACAAAAAAAAAACCCTAAGTCACCCCATGTCTGCTCAGTGCTATCTGAAAGGCCAACAAAAGGTTTAATCAGAGCAAATGTAGTTCACAAACACTATGGTTTTAGTTATGAATCACATTAGAGTCTTTGAAATGATAAGCATAAACATAAGCCTATATTTTGTGGCTTTTTCTAACAATTTATTTCTAATAACTTCATAATGCCACTGAAGCTAGTTCGATTTAATTATGCTTGCAAAGTCTACCCATTAGTACACTATTGAGTCAAACACTTTAAACTCAATAAGAATAATTTTCTAAAAATATTTATGTGATCATGTCATACTTCTGGCTAAGTTATTTTTGTACACATGCTCTGAGTTTCTGTGAAATAAAACATTTGGCGACTGTCACACTTATCATCGCTAGCGGTTCGACAGTATTACTCATCTATCCAGAGTGTTAGTGAGCTTCGTGAGAAAGCATGTCAGCTCTACTCATTCTGAACCCCTAGCTTGTGCACAGGGCTCACACAGACCACATATTCAATAATCACAAGATGGATACCTGATTGAATTGAAGTAAATGAGCATAATCATTGGGCAAGAAAATATTTTCTAGCTGCTTTGTCAATTTTGAAATCTACTATGAGAAATTCAAAAGTCAAAATTCAGGAAATGCAGGTGAGATAAAACATATTCACAATCCTTAGGTGGCAGGATATTTATTAGAACCACAGCAAAGTCACCATGCACCCAACACTGCCTGAAATTAAAAGTCTGCACAGCAGCAAGTGCTGACATGAGGAACAAATGGCGCCGCACACGCTGCTGCCTGGACTGTGAAATATCACAGCACTTTGGAAGATGCTTTGCAGTAATTAGCGTATGACCCATCCATTCTTCGTTCACGTGTTTACCCAACGGAAATGAAGACAAATGTCCACATAATGACTTGCTTAATTAGCAAGATCCCCAAATTAAGAATAACTCAAGATGTTCAATTTTGAATCCACTGGTAAATGGATGAACACATTACAGTCCATATAGTGGAATACTACTCGGTTAAAAACGGGGAGAGGCAAACTTCTGATATGTGTAACAAGATGGATGGATTTCTAAAACACAAGGAAGGAAGCAACTGAACTCAGTGGAGTTGGTACTGATCTTATTCATGTGAAATTGGACAAGTAAGCCTGATCCATAGTGACTGACAGGTCAGTGGTCATCTCAGGCTGGAATGTGCAGAGAATTGACCACAAGGAACACAGGGACCCACCAAGGGGCTGGCAATACTGTCTATTTGGATTGAGGAGTTGGTTACACATTATATGCATTTCCCAAAATGCATCAAACTCTACACTTAACACGAGTGCATTCAATTATATAGTTGAATGAAGTTGATTATGAATTAAGTAAAACTAAAAAAGAAAAAAAAACCTTGAAAAAATGGTGACTGATTTCATAATTATGGAGTTTAAAAACTATTCTATTAGCTGTGCTTGCTTCGGCAGCATATATGGTAAAAATATTAATTGTGAAAATGTTTTTAGCCTATGGAATCAATTCTACATCAAGGCTCATTACATCATTGATATTTCTAGTAAAATTGCTAGTAATTTTAGAATTCATTTATACCCACTGAATGATAACAGTGTAGGTGAGGTAGAAAAGAGGTCCTATATTCTCAGAATGCTGCCCAAGTTCCCAGTAGAGTGTTGTACTCTAGAGTGTCCCCCTCTGACACTCACGAGGCAGATGTTGAGACTCACTAATTTCTTGACTTCATCTGAACTTATGGATCATTTTGTGCCTATGATCAGTCTTACTTTTCTTAACCCTGGACTATTCAAGTGCTTGAAAGAATAAATACTATTTTTGTTACTTGTTCTCTATGGATTAGATTAATTCTGATATGGAAAATTCCAAAGGAGAGAAAATTTAATGCATTCAGTTTGATACATTTATTCCTTCAAAATGCTGCTCCTGGTCCATTATCCTGTCTCATTCATCCGTTCTAAACAATAACTGGTAGGAGCTTTTTTATGAATAAGTATTAAATGTTTACCACCTTTATTAAAAGATTTCAGATTACTGAAATTTTGACAAAGAATTTCTAAAATTAGCACACATTTTCATTCTATGAAATCTGCCAATATGTACCAAGGAATACAAAAATTTACCTGTTGCTAGATCATCAACATATTGTACCAGACACCATTGTTTACTTCCTAATCAGTTGTTGAAGTTTAACTAAAACAACATACTTATTCTTTCCCCACCATAAACATTTATTACCGGTCATTACCAGAATTTATTTTAAAATATGTATTTGATACAAAAGCATTTTCTCCACATAAAATAAATAAGAGATACTTATAAATTGTTTACATTTGTTTTCTTATTAAATCATAGCTGTGTACATTATTTAATATATAAACAGAATTTTGAATAAAGAATAATATTTTGATTATATTACCTAAAAAAACAAATACTTCTCAGAATTACAACTTGAGGTAAAACAGCCTTTTCCATTTTAGTGTATCACTGACAGTTCCAAGTTGGCTCCAAGATAATTGAAAAGGAATTACCATAATACATATAATGTTCTAAAGTACAAATTGGTAATAAGTAAAATATGTCACAAACACAAGTTGGTCTCTACCCTCTTTTTTCTTCTTACTCTTGAACCTCATTTACGTAATCATTTGGGAATGCATTTGCTTTCAACAAAAGCCCGTTTTATTTTACTACTAATTATTAGTGCCACTAAATAAACATATATTGTTTCTAGTGCTAGGTTACACACTTTAAATCCACTTAATCCTCCAAACACCCATGTAAGAAAGATGGAGGAGATTGGGAGTATCCAGAAGAGGAGAGGTAAGGCAGATGCTGTGGTATCCGGACAGGTGAACTGTCCCCACAGAAGAGGTGAAGTATCTTCATGTGAAAAAGAATCTGGGTACTTTTTGGAGAAACAAAGCCTTTCTTGCAGGAAAAATAAGTCACAGATGTAATCACATCATTTGTCATGGGAATGTTTAAGAAACTTTCATGTTAGGAAATGAGAAAAAGAGAAAGGAAGGAGATTATATTTTTGTTCATGGGAACCTGTAAATCGAACTGAAATCAATACTCCAAAAACAGAATGGAACGTCTGGGGTTTCTATCCCAGTCCCAGGCTGCATGTCACCTGCTCCCAGGCAGCAGGAGCACCTGAACTATTTCAGTGAGAAAGCTGTGCTTTCACTCTTGAAGACACCTCTATAGAGGCTACAGGATGTGTGTTCTGCTACTTTGCGATGCTGAACTCAAGGAAACTAACTGGGAAGGCAAAGTAATCCAAGCCTGAGATGGAACTTAGTCAAGTGAGGCAAGTGGATAGTTGAACAAACTAAAACACATCATGAAGCCAAATTTTTTAATAACAATCTATTCATATCCTATACTCTTTAAATACCGTACATAAAGATTAAGTCAGTGACAAGGCAAATGGGAAAAATAAGCAAATAATTTCTATTTTCTGTGATTTTTCTGAACTTTTGTTATTGAAATATGTATTTATTTTTTATTCCCTCATTTCCAACAACACTTCTTTAAAGATAATTAGTTTAAGACCATTTTGGAATAGACCAAAACAAGCAATTGTTGACTGATTTGATCATTAATGGGCTGAGTGTCACAGGAAAGGACTGAGGTTTCAGGAAGTTCATCTTTAATGGCAGGAAGGATCCCTTTGAAGGTGTGATTACTTCTATACCCTAGAGTATGTCGGTTGTTTTTTCTCCCATATGAACCACAAAAATGTTATGAACTAAAAAAAAGAAGAAAAAACCTTTAATAAGGCAGATACTCTTAGATTAGCGAAGAGTTTTGTAAATTGTTATACAAGGTCAATTAAGTTTGCACATTCATCCTATTAATAGAAAGCATCACTGTGGTCACCAAGTGGCCAAGAGGAGTACTTCGAAGGTGACCATTGCGATACTCAGAAACAAGACACATAGCACTTTTTCTAGGATGAGTTCATGAACTCATGGTCTGACCTCACATGTATGTATAGGTCATCACTGAAAAAGACACAGGTAGAAGTCCACTTCAACAAAAATATTTTCTTTATTTTCCTTTTCCTCTAAGTTAACAGAAATAAGAGATTTTTATAACATTATTAAAAATTAAAATGTAATTACTCCATATAATAAAAACAACATGTCAATCTTAAACTTGTTTTAAATGAGTACTTTTGGAAATGAAATTGAAACTGTACTAGCAAAAATTTAATTAGCACATGTGGTAGTAGTTTTTTATATGATTTTTTAATGGATTTCATTAATGAATGCTAATTGGTAATTAAGCCAATAGAATTGATTATTGTATCATCAGAAGAAAGAGGAATAAAAATTCTAATAACTTATTCTTCAAGCTTTTCTTTCCAAAAGCTTCTCCCCTTCTGAACAAGGTTCAGAGAGAAATGAGCAGAGAGAGGGTTGCAGAGAGACCTAAATGTGTCATGGTGTCTATAAATAGTAACTGTCTCAGAAGAAGGCAATGTAAATATCATTTTTTTAATGTTTGATTATTTTGAGTAGTGTGTATACCTCATATGAGATATAGCGAAGGGTTCGATTATCCAAAGAAAAAGGCAATATTTGAAAAGGTATTATTCACAGTGGAGCTAAAATAGAGATGGGGTAAAGTTTCCTTGGGATCAGTGGTAAGGTGGGGCCTTCTTTACTATGGAATAGTTGACAGCATGCCTTGCATTTAAAGGTAGAGTGTCCGGTAATAATTACTATTCATGGTTCTACGTAAAGAAGCCTTGTATGACCAGAATTTTTTTTTTTTTTATGTTGGCCAAGACATAGGTTTTAGGGTAAATTTGATTCTCACGTGCGTGATCCTTATTAAATAAGTTTAAATTTTTAGAGTCTCAATATTGTAGAAAATTGGAGATGGACTGGAAACTGGTAATGGGCGTGTAACATTAATAGTTTTAATGTTCCAGAAAAGTAGAGTTCTAAACGTACAGACTGGTGACTTCAATCAATCCTGGGAATGAGTCTAGGATAGAGTTAACAGGAAATGGGAAGAACAGCAGTAACCCACATACAGGAGACCTGGACTGGGCAGGATTGTTGAGACACCAGCCTGTGCTCACAGCAAGCTGGAGGGACAGAGTGATGAAGTAGGGCAGGATTAATCTCAGCCCTAAATTCTGGTTAGGCACGGTGAGTTCTACTAGGTAGTCCATCTATCACCTATTACAGAACACGCCAGTCTCCAGACAGACAGTTATTAGAGTCTGGAGGTTTCTACAGAATATCCCTTTTGTAGTTAGAATACTGGAAGCCCAGGTAAGCAGGCATTTTCCATCAGAGTTCTACCCACAGTGAAAAAAGTCCTCACTACTAATCTGGGTCAAGGAAAGGTACTTAATTTCTGTGATAGGGAATTAGCAGGGCCCAAGCGGGAAACCAGTGTTTGTACAAAAATTATTGATGCCTAGAACAAAGAATAAGAATTAAAAAAGTGTTCGATTTATTTTCTTTCTTTTTTTTTTTTTTTAAAGCTAAACATTAACGAGAGATGTAAAGGTTCTAAATTAATGGACAGGTATAACATGTTCATGGATTGGAAGACAATATATTAATGATTCTACTCTTCCTAAGTTGATATTTAGAGTAAATGAAATAGCAATTTAAATTACATCAGGTTTATCTTTAGTGAAAGTAGTATAACAAGTGTAAGGAAAAGCCTAGGGCAAAGACAAGTCAAACATTTTGAAAGAAGAACATGGAAAGAATTGTCCTACCATTCATGAAGACTCACTATAGAAAAATGCATGAAAACAGTGTTATTTTGGCATTATGGTAAATTAATAAAGTGATGGAATAGAAGAGAGAACTCAAAATAAACATGTACATTTATAGATGCTGGATTATGATCATGATAGTGATAAGGGATAACTGTAGGGTACTGTGTTTTATCTCTTTTGTTTGTTTTGTTACGGGAGGGAAGATGGATTTAAATGAGTGAAACTGAGATCATTAGTGTATATATGAAAATGAAATGAGACTCCTACATCGCACCCTATACAAAAAGCAATTTCTGGTTGATTGTAGAACTAAATATGAAAAGCAAAACTATAAAGCTTTCAGAAGATAATACGGGGGAAAAAAAAAAAACCTGATAACCTCAGGATAGAACATATCTTTACACATAAAAAGCACAAATCATGAATAAAAGAATTTAAGAAATTCTGTTCATAAAAAGATCCCATAAATAACGTGGAAAGAAAAGCCACAGAATTAAAGGTATTAACAATGTATAATTCTGAAAAAGAACTCTCATCCAGCCAGGGGCCGAATGAGCCTTTGTGGTTGATACAGGGATGACATTTCCAAGATAGGGAGGCCACAGTAAAAGAACAAAGTGTCTCTCTATTTTTGTTAGGCCAGTGGATTTGCTTTGTTTCTGACTGGCATTCCACACAGAGGCCACGAGGCTGTAGAACTTAGTAAAAATTGTTTTCACTTCTGACATTATATAGGGTGTCCTTTGTCCTTTGTCCTTTTCAATGTTGTAGTTAGTTTTGGGTTTTCTCTGTGTTTTTCATAGGCATTTCAGGGAGAATTTGAAATTGTCTGGCCCAAACTTCAGGCCAGATACTATTTTAACTCTTTTTTCATGTTTCTAAACTCTTATAAATTTTATTGTAAGAATTCCTAACATTGGCATGAATTTATGATTTAGATAAACTCTGTTTTCCTGTATTTTCTGAAAACTACATCACAATAGTTGTCTGTGTTGAAATACAGTCTTATATAATATTTCTAATGGGACAATCACAATTCATTCAAGTTGTAATTAAACCATTCTACCATTCTCCTACCATGGGACATTTTAAATCAATTTGTTCATAATGACAAAAAAAAATTCAGTGAGATACCTCTTGAGTAGAATTTACAAACTATGAGATTATATTTTTAGGTAAATTCTCAGAAGTGAGATATCTAGGTCAAAGTATATAATATAGAAATACCTTTATACTTTTAATATACAGTATAAGACTTTTATTGTTACCTGAGATATATAATGGTACACATGACCTTGAAATTTTGGAATCAGAAAAGACATATGACATCTTTTTTTTTTTTTTTTTATTAAATCATAGCTGTGTACATTGATATGATCATGGGGCATCATACACTAGTTTCATAGACTGGTTGACACTTTTACATCACACTGGTTAACACAGCCTTCCTGGAAATTTCTCAGTCATTGTATTAAGACATTTAAATTCCATATTTACTAAGTTTCACATATACCCTTGTAAGATGCACTGAAGAGGGAGGGGGATTGGTGAGAATACACTTGCGGTGCATCTTACAAGGGTATAATCCCAGATCCTTAACAAAGGGCTGGTTAACCACAACCCCAGGAAACCCCAATCCAATCTCACCTTACCAGACCACCTAGCCAACAGTGAAAAACAATCATGAGGCGGAATTAGTGGAAAATCTCTGGCAACATGAACAATCAGAGTAGATCAACTTCCCCAAGAAACAATAAAGCAGATACAGCACCAGATCCTATTCCCAAACAAATGGCTGAGATGACAGAAATCGAGTTCAGAATTTGGATAGCAAATAGGATCAACAAAATGGAGGAAATAATAAAATTAGAATTTAAAGTAGAAATTCAAAAGATGTCTCAAGAATTTAACAAATCTAAAGACAAAATGACCAAAGATTTTGACACATTAAAGCAAGAATTTGTAGCCCTCAAAGATCCAAAAAATACAGTAGAATCCCTCAGTAACAGAATGGAGCAGGCAGAAGAAAGGATCTCCGATTCTAAAGACAAAGCTTTAGAATGCTCCCAAACACTCAAAGAGGAAAAAAAAGTGGAGAACAAAAACAGATCATTCTCTCAGAGAGCTCTGGGATAATTCAAAGAGGTCTAATATT
>CAUYPK010088461.1:0-10066 GCA_963574355.1 Loris lydekkerianus
TCCGCATAGCAATGACTCAGCAAGGCCCGGCCTGAAACTGCCTCTACCTAGATACAGCCAATGTGGTACCATGCCACTGGCCCGACCCTGTCACGCACCTCTTCCCCCACCTTCTTTCCCCACCCCTTCTCCACAATAAAAAAAAAAAAAATAAATAAATAAATTAAAAAAAAAAAAAGAAAAAAAAAAAAACCAGAGAAAGAAGCTATGGGAGATGAATAACAATACTGAGCTGTCAGGGACTTTAAGGAGCACCTGGGTCTCTCTCTGCTGTGGATCTGCTTTGGAGATCCTTTCTAAACTACAACTACTGAATTTTCTCCCTGTGAAAGACCTTTCCAAACAAAATAAAACCTTGTATTTGTTATCCTTTCTCCCTCCCCGGGTGGGGAGTGAATTGAGACAGAGTGCAGAGTGCCGCCTGCCACCACTGTTCCTCCTTTTGGAATAAAACTCACCATCCCTTGCATGTGGCACGGATGAAACAAGGGCTGCTGGGGAAATGGTTCTGTTCATTGCATTCCTATAATGTCAGACACCCTCCTGGGTGGTTCAGAATTTGGGATTTCGATTTTTTTTTTCCTTATTCCTGTTCATGTTAATATGGGCGGGCCACCGAGAGGTTTTATTTTACAAAACCCTCCAAGGTAGGAAGCTGCCAATACGTTTCTGCTTTTGGTCGATTTGCAGATATGCATATGGAAGAGATAAAACACACTCGAGACCTCAAAACAGCTTCCCACAGTTAATTAGGTTTTCTCCAAAAGGGAAATGTTCGCTCATGTTAGATATCTCCTGCACTCTGAGACTGTGGGGAGCCCTGGACGTCCTTTAATTCACCCCTCCTCACAGTGCCATTTCCCCCATCTGTATGACTTTTAGGAGACAGGAGCCACATTCTAGGGGAAGAAATCATGGTTGGACACTTCAAACCAGTAGAAATTAGTTCCTTACATTCACATAAAAGGTACTTTTCTGACATTCTTTCATTATGGTTCAAATTTACATTTCTAGACTTACGTACAATATCTAATCTTCTTTTACCCTGATCATTTCACCTGTACCAAACCATCAATCACTGCTTCCCCAAGCCTTCTCTTCCGCAGGATTAATATTTCTGTTTCACATGATGTGGTTTACAGATCCCTTATTCTTATTGCCAGCCTCTTCTGGACAGACCCTAACTGGCTGATGCCTCCCTTAACTCCAGCCCTGTGCTTATAATTTTCATTCATGCTCCTCCCGTGATTACTCTTACAAACTCTACGATGCTTTTTGGCATCAATGTAAAAATGTAAAGGCTGCAACAGAGGCTGAGGGCGCAGTGGACAGAGTGGAGATTCATCACTGAAAGGAACCCAAGAACAATTTTAGAAACTAGGTTGTTTTCTTAGTTTATTGCAATTTAAACATTCCCAGGCCAATGAAATTCCTCCTGCGTCTGCCGAACTCCCTTGGTATTTTATTGATGTTTCTCTCATGGCACAGATCATATTTCATCCCTGCATTACCATAAATCTTTGTGCTGCAAATGAATGAATAATCACCTTGTGACTTTTCCAGCCTCGGATATCTGAATAGAAGCTGTATTGCCCATTTTGCTTCTCTGTAAAACTTTGCTGGTCAGACTACCAGCTGGCAATAACATTTCTCAGAGCCCTACCCCTGAATGTTTGCTTATTTACATCTTTCCTAGTGGAGAGACTGTTTAACAGATGAAGCTAGTAAATAAATACAGAGAAAAACTATTTCTCTGTATTTTTAAATCTCAAGTCTAAAACTCACAGTCTGCAAAATAATGATGATGATAATATCACTAGCAAGATCATAATAGTGAAAAGGTGCTGTGCCTTGACATATGTTGGTCATCACCCTAGGCATTTTCTGTGTGGTACGTAACTTAATCTTACATTACTCACAGATTTGGGGAAGGTAAGGAACATGCCAAGGCTAAACTCCGTGTGGCAGAGCCAGGATTCAAACCCAGAATGTTTTAGGGCCCATTCTCTCAACCATTTTATTGTAATGCTTTAACTTCAATGGATTCTCAATATATTTTCTTTTTTGAGACAGAGTCTCATTTTGTCTTCCTGAGTAGAGTGCTGTACTGTCATAGCTCACAGCAACCTCAAATCCGTGGATTCAAGCAATCTTCTTGCCTCAGCAACACCCCCCCCACAACCCCCCTAGGTAGCTGGGACTATAGGTGCCCACAACAATGCCCGGTTATTTTTTCTATTTTAGTAGAGACGAGGTCGCACTCTTTCTCAGGCTAGTCTTGAACTCCCCAGCTTAGACGACCCACTTCAGCTTCCCCAGAATGCTAGGATTACAGGCATGAGCCACCTTGCCTGGCCAATTCTCAACACATTATTTTCATTCTCAATTTTTTCTTTCTCAAAACAAAGTTCAGATGCTTTACAGTCTTAGCGATGACTTTCCAGCACAATGAGTGAGTGAATGGAATGCCCTCTTTCTTAAATTAGACTCTTTTTCTTGTTTCTAATAGACAGGATCTGAAGTTGGTAGCATATCTGAAGTGCCTCTTTAGTTGGTTTTTCACATTTGCTGGAGCAGTTTAAAGAAATAAGGGAACAATCTACTGAAGAACACATGTAATGGGATCAGGGAGAAGCCAAACTCAACAGAGATGAACCAATCAATGGACCAATGAAAATTTGCTGCATGCAAATAGAAGCAGGTGTTTTTTTTTTTCCCCTGTGTAGTGTGGGAAGGTGTGAAAGAATGTGCCATTAGATTCTAGTGTAAAATAGACTTCTCATAAGCAAATTACAGAGATGACTTTACTAATAGAGGGTACAGTGAAACTCTTACCATCTGTTTACTGAACACTATAATTTTGTTAATGCATGCATATCTTCCAGAGGATTTTTCTTTTTTGTTTTATCATCCCCCTTACACTGTGAGATCCATACTGATCTCGCAATCAGAGGAAAACTCCAGTTTATCTTTCTTTCCTTTTTTTTTTTTTTTCTTTTTCCAGATAAGCTTCTATTCAAGTTCTGCTTTGGTGACTGATTATTCAGTCTTACGTATTGGCTTCATAAATAAACCTCTTTAATGACATTTTTACACTCAATTTAGCTTTCTATCATTTTTCTTCATCTGGTAAGTCATATGAGATATTTGCTATTACCCTCAGGGCTTTGACATTGGCCTCTTAAAGCAGATCACGCCAGACAAGAGACCCACGAGGCCTCTCACATGTATTCAAACCTGCCCTCAAGTTTTCATTGACTATTGATGAGCACTCTCCAGTGTACAGCAATAAAATGTAATTATAAACTGTAGTGTATGTTTTGTGTGTCCATCTCATCTACCGGCATCACACAAGACACTTTGTCAAATGTCTTCCACGATTCCACTCAACCTCTTAGAGTGACGGACCATCTCCTTTCTATCTAGTACCAAGGACAGCACCATGTTTTCCAGTTGTAAGGACTCAGAAGAGCTTGCTTCTTAAATGGTTATTGATCAGGGCTGCCTACCTTATGCTGGTTATGCAATAACATTAAAGGGAGCATATGGTGTGCTGACATCACCGCATGTGTGAAAGATGAGCTCTTTGCTGCGTTATCACAACCCTTAAGTCTCCTGTGAATATTTTGTGAAGTATAATCCCACAAAGAGATAGGATTTTTGCTATTAGTGACGGGCTCCTGTCTTGCAAGATCTCTAAGCAGGTGTAACTGGGTTCTTAAGCACTTGGGCATTTTAAACTCTTTAAGCAACCAACAGTCCCCTACACACTTTCTGATCTTCATTGACAGAATGCTTTTTCTCACTCCCAAACAGGCTTTTTTCACTTTTCTAACAATAGTATCTTTTTCTTTATCTTGTGAACATAAATTTGGAATAGATTCTATAATTCCCTTGATATCTATGGATTACATTTGTAATTCTCTAGCATAACCTGGATATGGGGGTTTTGGTACAGATACAAGATCTAATCAACCCCTTGAAAAACATCAGGGCATAAAAGAAAATTTCTAAGTTGGCCAGTGAGGAAGGATAGACTGGCTGCTAGTAGCCTTTTACAGAAATAAAGACTTTTTAAAAAAAAAAATAGAAACCTATCAACTGTACAACAACAATAGTTATTTTTATCCCTTTATGTTGTCCATAAGGGAAATGAAAGAAAGCATTGCTTACAAAAAGTAAGTGGTCATGACTTCTATTTTACATTCATTGTTGATTTTGAGGTGTGAGTGTGTGCCCAGGTGTTCTAGAAAATGTAAACAAACAAACAAAACCAACAAAAAACAAAATTCTGCCATCCTGGTAGACCAGTTGCCTGAGCATCAATTTTGTTTCTAGATTGTTTTCCTAAAGGAATTATCCCACTGTAGATTTTATTTTTGGACAGGTAACAAAAGTTAAGACAGCCTTTACTAAAATTTTCCTATAAAGACCCAGGTTGTAATACACTATTTTAGAAGAATAGTGTATTTTATCTTAAAATTAGATTAAAGATTAAAGAAAGGACCCGAGAAAGCTGCCAAGTCCTGGAGAGGAACAGGCATGGAGGAACAGCCAGCGGTCAGAGATCAGAGCAGGTAGTCATGCTATAGGTGAGTTACGGAGTAGATGAAAATCAGAGATGAGAGCAGATGGAAGGTTGAAATTCAGACAGGTCAATTTATTCTGGTCAATGTGCTGGCCATTCTAGTGTGGCCTTGTCAGGATGCATTGGCATGAAGACCTCTTTATAGTCAAACAGGGCATGTACTTGACGCAAGTTGTAGTTTCTGAGAGCTGAGCAGCTGCACCCTGGCTTACAGTGGGTGAGTAGTGGTTTTCTCAGAAGTGCCCAGAGTCACAAGATGTAGGGCATACAATGTGTGGGTAGTCCTTTATTTTACATATGAGGAGATAGAACTTTCTAGAAGCTTGATATAGCTGAGGTTCCTAGCTAGTAGCAAAGCCAAGACTCCAACTAGTTACCTGCCATGTATCAAATGACGCAAACAATCATGTGGCTATCTTTTTAAAAGTCCTTAAGAGCCAATGTACTCAGCCCTATTATGAAACTAATTTATAGCTTTCATATGAAAGCTATAACCCAATTACAACACAAGAATATGGGGAAAGGGGTAAGGGAGGGGAGGGGAGGGGGGAGGATGGGTGGAGGGAGGGTAATTGGTGGGACCACACCTACAGTGCATCTTAGAAGGGTACAGATGAAAGTTACTAAATGCAGAATATAAATGTCTGAGCACAATAACTAAGAAAATGCCGTGAAGGTTATGTTAACCAGTTTGATGAAAATAGTTTAAATAAACTGTATATAAACCATCACATTGTACCCCATGATTGCATTAATGTACACAGCTATGATTAAATTAAAAAAAAAAAAGTCCTTAGGAGGATTTACCTCTATCTGACTCTATCCAAATATATGTTCCAGATTTTTTGTGACAATCCTGACTTTATAGAAAATTTCCAAAAGGCCGTTGAATGCAAAATCAATGTAATTTAAGATGTTCACAAATTGTAGTTTTTTATAAAAATAAACTCCAAATATTTTTCAAGCCAGGCGTGCTTATTTCTGCTTTGAGAAATATGGTCACTTTGTTTTATAGTCCATACTATAGTGTGAATGTTGTACTCTGAGAAACCTTTCTCTATCAACAATTTATGAACATAATTATTTTATTGGGAAAAAGGATAGTAAAGAGTTTCATATTTTTAATTATTTAATTTAATTTTTTTTCATGTAGGTATTTCAATAATAAGAGCTTTAAAATATCTATAACACACCTAAAGATGTCTACATAAATTTATTTTTGATTGGGTCTAACTTTTACTCTAGAGCGGCAGTTCTCAACCTGTGGGTTGCAACCCATAGGAACTGTATTAAAGGGCTGTGGCATTAGGAAGGTTGAGAACCACTGACCTACGGTAATGGCTTTTCTTCTCTTTTCACCACCAGAACTGTCATCTGCCTAGCATTCTTCCACATTCTCATCACATTTACTAAGAAATGACACCCCTCTTAGACAGATGTTTTGTGGGGTTGTAGTTCTCAATGGTTCTAGGCCTGTCATTACAATGATGAATCAACCAATGGAGTAAAAACATTGGTGTTTGTAGGGTTAGGTTATGAAAACTTAGGAGGTTTTTCCTCTTGCCTGTTATATATTATGTAAAAAGGAATCCCATTCCAACTTGTTTTCACTCTTGAAGCTTTTCAGTTACCGTATATACTCGAGTATAAGCCAAGTTTTTTCCGGCACAAAATTTGTGCCAAAAAATCCGAACTTGGCACAAATTTTGTGCTGAAAAAACTTGGCTTATACTCGAGTATATACGGTAATCTCCTTCATCACTGCAATATGTACATGTCCATGCTAAACAAATTAAGTCCTCGAAAGTTTATTTCAGATACTGTATTTTCCATAATCAATTGCATTTTCCTTCAAACCGTGGGAAGTTCAATGTCCTACCTGTGGCCTGCCTCTAACAGAGTATGATGGAGTATGTGGCAGGTGTTCTGATGACCTAAATATGGCTTGATCCTCTGTTTTCTCCTGTTCTTTTTGCTTCCTTGGGATTTGCTGATTTTTGAAATTTAATGTACTTTTTTAATTGGCCTTTCATGTTTTTGAAAGATAATGCATGGTGCAAATAATAATGAGATGAATCTTAAATACATTGTTTAAAGAACAAGATAAAACGCAAATGATAAATACATGCAAAATTTGGTGTAGCTGTTGTGGACAGATCTATTGAGATGTACAGAAAAGAAAGGAGATCATAGCTGGAGGACTCTGTACACTTAATAAGCTGATATGCAAATGAGGAAGAGGTTACTTGTGCTCAGAAGACAAATTATAATTTATACAATTCTTTCTGGAAGGTTCTGAGGCTGAGTGGTGTTCCCTTGCCCTGCACTCAGGGGTTAAGGTACTTACACAGCTGAGGTCCCAAGAGGAGGATGCTGAGGGATTTCTTCTTTCCCTTAGTCTTTTCCAATTAGTGTTAAAATTGGAGATGAGGCTCTTGGAAGCACCTCTCCTTTGGAACAAGTCCTAGGAGGAGAACTGCTTTGAAGAGTTCTGTGCCTTTTCTGAAGCTGGTAGCCACTGGGGAAGCTGACCTTTGCTTGGTGAAGCGGCAAAGGGATTACTTTGTTTTATCAGTACATTCTTTCCCCTGGTATTTTAGTTTATTTAACAGTGTAGCCTCTTGAGTAGAGAGTACTCAGAAATAGTGAAAAAAGGAAGAACAAGAGATTGGTTGTTCCAAGTTCTCCTATTTGCCTGGAGAAGTGAAAAAAACTACACTTGCCTGTAACCAGCTTTCAGATGTTCTATTCTAGTCCCTCCTCCTCCTAATCCTCCTTCTCTCTCTCTGTCTCAATATTTGATGAAGTTTGAATAAAAAAATAGCTTTTGATCAGAATGTTGTCCTAAAACATAAACGATATATATGCAACAATCAGATTTAAAATCCATGCGTGATGCCATGAAGTCTGCCAAATGGTCTTCGTGGGAAGGCTGCCAGGGACCTGAACGGAGTGAGAACCTCTTGCCTGTAGGCACATGTTGTTCCCTTCTTTTAGGAATGGGAGGGAACATCAGTAAAGTTTTCTTGAAAGCAGGTTCAAGTGTGTACCTCTGTGTCCAGCAGTGTGTTATGCAAAGTGAAAGGCGACTTGAAGCTGTTCAGATCCCTTAATTTTCTCCTATTTCCAACTCTTATAGTAACAATATAAATATTTCTTTACTGTCCTGTGGTGATTTTGTATTTTTGCATTTACAGCTTATGTGAGTAAATGTGGAGAGGCATCCTATGAATTTAATCAGCCGGTGTCTGCTGTATGACTTCTGTGTAACTAGTAGGTATACCTATCTCCTCTGCTTTGGATCACTGTGGTCACTCAGTAAGAATTAACTGAAAAGGGCTGTATTGCTCCCTTACACCCACCCAACTGATTAGGAAGGTTTGTTATATAGAAGGAGAAAATCTTTGTTGTTTAAATCATTGTGTTTCTCCCCCCCCACCCTTAGCAATTGAAATTCTTTTTATTTCCTCCGAATGAGGACATTTGGATGTTAAAATATATCTTATGAAATAGTTTCAAAAAACAAATTTTTTTTTTTTTTTTTTTGACATCTCTCTCTGTTGCTCTGGGTAGAGTGCTTGGTATCACAGCTCACAGCAACCTCAAACTCTTGGGCCCAAGTGATCCTCCTGCCTCAGCTTCCCAAGTAGTTGGGATTACAGGCACCTATTATGACATCTGGCTAATTTTTCTATTTTTTTTTTTTTTTTAATAGAGATGGGGGTCTTGATCTTGCTCAGGCTGATCTCAAATTCCCAGGCTCAAGGGATACACCTTGGCCTCCCAAAGTGCTAGGAGTACAGGCATGAGCCACTGAACCTGGCCCTCAAATATGTTTACCCGTGTTTTTTCCCACATCAAGGGGATGTTGTTTATGGATGCCTCTTTTTTCATGCCTCTTAACATGTAGCTACAGCTTATTTTGAAAGACACAGCCATAGCTTAATAGTAGTGTGATGCGACACAGTAGAAATGTGGAATCCTCTGTGACCATGGAAGAGAAGATTGTTAACTCAGAATATCGGATAAGAAAGCTTTCATCATGCAAGAACATTTAAGCCTTAAGACATAGGTCAAAAACTTAAGTTTTTGCCCAGATCTGTAAGTCAGAAGAGGATCTGAGGCAAGAAAAAAAGGGCAGAAAAAATGAATAGATAAAAGAAAGGGCTGTGGAAAGCTGGGGGGCCGAGTAGAGGGTGCAGGAAGAAACTGAGGGCAGATTCTGAAGAGTCATGGTGGTCATTATGAGGGAATCTAGACATTATTCAGCAGACAGTGGTATGTATGCTCTAGAAGTATTTTTCATTAGAAGTGACTATAAATTAGGCATTTTTCTTCTGATGCCATGCAGAAAGGGTGCACATATGGGGAAGTTCAATGCTGAGGCCTTCATAAAATCCCCATGAGAAGTAATGAGTGCATGAGTTACATCCTTTGCAGAGAACACGGGTTACAGATGAGATTTAGAATCCATGGTGGTGGTTGAAAGAAAATGAAAAATCTAAGTTTTAAGTAAAAAGTTGCTTTCGGCTTCTACTTTCATATCAATTTTTCTTCCGTCCCAACTTGTCTCCTAGGCGGCATCATTCTATGTTTGAAATATTAACTATAATAGTCTACCTATTTTTTAAAGTGGACGAGCTGGTAATAAGTAACTGGAGTTATCTTAAATAGAGCTAATTTATTCCTCTTTTGAGCCGTTATGCCAGTGTGGAAGACAAAATCAGCCTTGCTGTTGTCATCATCATGGTCATGGTCATCGTCTAACTACATTGAGGGGTATCTGTGCTGACCACTGTGCACTCCTCATCTCACATACTGCTCATATTAACCCATTGAGGCACTGCTGTTATATCCATTTTACATACGAGATAAGAATGATTAAATAACCTGCCTAGGATCACATGGGTAATAAATGACAGAGCTGGGCTTTGGGCTCTGGCAGCCTTGGCTTTTATAAATTGCTATTTGCCCATGCCTCTTTGTCTCCATGGTCTATCAGGAGGTTAAATTATATTCTTATGAACTTCTGGATGTTTTCAATCACTTGAGTGCATTATGGCTCTGTGGAATTGAAATTGGGTTATATTTCAGGATAGTTGTATGCCTGAAGGTTGGCTGGAATCAGATCAGAACCTCAGGGCATCAGGACTTCAGAGATCTGTCCCCTGCTTCTTTCTGGCCATCTTCATTTGCTGGCCTTGTTTTGTACTTTCCCATGTCATTGACCTCCATAGCTCAGTTTCCTGATTTATTTCCTTCCTTCCTTCCTTCCTTCCCTTCCCTTCCCTTCCCTTCCCTTCCCTTCCCTTCCCTTCCCTTCCCTTCCCTTCCCTTCCCTTCCCTTCCCTTCCCTTCCCTTCCCTTCCCTTCCTTCCCTTCCTTTCTCTTTCCTCTCCTCTCCTCTCCTCTCCTCTCCTCTCCTCTCCTCTCCACTCCTCACCTCAACACTACACACAACTCTTTATTTACATTTTT
>CAUYPK010088462.1:0-17500 GCA_963574355.1 Loris lydekkerianus
CAGCTTTGTTTTTATTATGTATGAAGAATTGCCTTAGCTATACAGTTTTTTTCTGGTTCCATACAAAATGAAGAATTCTTTTTTCCAAATCTTGAAAATATGATGTTGGTATTTTAATGGGGATTGCATTGAATCTGTAGATTTCTTTGGGAAGTATAGACATTTTGACAATGTTGATTATTTCCAGCTATGAGCATGTTATATTCTTTCATGAGTTAATATCTTCTGCTATTCCTTTTCTTAGGGGTTCATAATTTTCTTTATAAAGGTCCTTCACCTGTTTGGTTAGGTATATTCCTAGGTGTTTCATTTTCTTTGAAGCTATGGTGAAGGGAGTTGTGTCCTTAATTAGCCTCTGATCTTGGCTGTTACTGGCATACACACAGGCTACTGACTTGTGGACATTGATTTTATATCCTGAGACATTACTGTATTTTTGATCACTTCCAGGAGTCTTGTGACTGAGTCTTTGGGGTTGTCTAAGTATAAGATCATATTGTCGACAAAGAGTGAGAGTTTGACCTCCTCGGCACCCATTTGGATGCCCTTTATTTCATTCTCTTGCCTGATTGTATTGGCTAGAACTGCCAGCACTATGCTGAATAGTAGTGGTGACAGAGGACAACCTTGTCTGGTTCCAGTTCTAAGTAGAAAAGCTTTCAGTTTTACTCCATTCAGTATAATATTACCTGTGGGTTTGTCATAAATGGTTTCAATCAGTTTAAGAAATGTGCTACCTATGCCTATACTCTTCAGTGTTCTAATTAGAAAAGGATACTGAATTTTATCATATGTTTTTTTCTGCATCTATGTGAGGATCATATGGTCTTTGTTTTTGCTTCTGTTGATGTGGTGAATTATGTTTATGGACTTGCATATGTTAAACCAGCCTTGCATCCCTGGGATGAAATCTACTTGATCATAATGTGACTTTTTAAATGAGAAACTGTAATCTATTGGCTAGGATTTTTATTGAGAATTTTTGCATCTATATTCATTAGTGAAATTTGTCTGAAGTTCTCCTTTTTAGTTAGGTCTTTTCCTGGTTTTGGTATCAGGGTGATGTTTGTTTCTTAGAACGTGTGGGGAAGAGTCTTTCATTCTCAATTTTTGGGAATAATTTTTGCAGTAGGGGTATAAGCTCTTCTTTGAAGGTTTGATAGTATTCTGGTGTAAAGCCTTCTGGACCAGTGCATTTTTTATTTTTATTGAGACAGTGTCTCACGTTGTTGCCCTCAGTAGAGTGCTGTGACATCATAGCTCACAGAAACCTCCAATTCTTGGGCTTCAGCTATTCTCTTGCCTCAGCCTCCCAAGTAGCTGGGACTATAGGCACCCACTACAATGCCCGGCTATTTTTTTGTGTTTAGCAGGCCAGGGCTGGGTTCGAACCCACCGACCCTGGTGCATGTGGCTGGTACCCTACCCACTGAGCTATGGGTACCACCCCAGGACATTTTTTTGTTGAAAGATTTTTTATTGTTTCTTTGATCTCAGTTCTTGAAATTGGTCTGTTCAGAAGATCTATTTCTTCTTGGTTAAGTCTAGGGAGAGGGTGTGATTCTAAGTGTTGATCCATTTCCTTCACATTATCAAATTTCTGGGCAAAGAGTTTCTTGTCGTATTCAGAGATAATCTCTTGTATCTCTGTGGCATCTGTTGTTATTTTTCCTTTATCGTTTCTGATTGAGGTTACTGGAGATTTTACTTTTCTATTTCTAGTTAGGTTTATCTGGGCAAAGGTTTGTCTATTTTGTTTATTTTTTCAAAAGAAACCCTTTTTCTTTCATTAATTTTATCATTGATTTTTTGTTTTCAATTTCATTAACCTCTGATTTAATTTTGGTTATTTTCTTCTGCTGGGTTTAGGCTTAGACTGTTCTTCTATTTCCAATTCCATAAGATGATTTGTGAGTGTGTTGATGTGCTCTCTTTCTGTTTTTTCAAATGTAGGCATCTAATGCAATAATTTTTCCTCTTAGGACTGCTTTCCCTGTATCCCACAGGTTTTGGTAACTTGTGTCTTCATTATTGTTATCTTTGAGGAATTTAACAATTTCTTCTTTTATCTCTTCCTGAACTCATCTATCATTCAGCATAAGGTTAATTCCCATGCCTTTGTGTGGGCATGAACGTTTTTGTTACAGTTGAGTTCCATCTTTATTGCCTTTTTTATTGCCTTGTGGTCTGATTTGTATCATAGGATATGATCTATTTTTGAGTATGTGCCATTGGCTGACAAGAAAAAATATACATATATATATAAATTTTATTATATATATAAATTTTATTATATATATTGTATATGTATATAAAAATCCCATTTGTTCTAGAACCGCATTTAAGTTCTTTGTATCTTTGTTAAGTTTCTGTTTAGAGGATCTGTCCAGTTCTGTCAGAGGGGTGGTAAAGTCCCTGGCTATTATGGTGTTATGGGATATCATATTGCTTAGACCCCTTAAGGTCTGTTTCATAAATCTTGGAGCATTTAAGTTAGGTGCAAAAATATTTAAAATTGAGATGTCTTCTGTTGTATGTTCCTTTGACCAGTATGAAGTGTCCATCTTTGTCTTTCTTAAACTTAGTTGCTTTGAATCTGCTCGTATCTGAGAATAAGATCACAATCCTTCCCTTCTTCTGATTTCCGTTTGCTTCCAATACTGTTTTGCAGCCCTTAACTCTGAGTCTTGATTTGTCTTTCAAGGGTAGATGTGTCTCCTGGAGACAGCATATGGATAGCTTGTGCTTTTTTATTCAATCAGCCAGCCTTGCCTCTTTAGTGGTGAATTCAGTCCGTTTATTGAGAGAATTGATAAGAGTGGTGGAGGTCTATTCATCTTATTTTGTGAGAGTCTATTGTGTAATTTTATCTTTTGAGCTTTTTTTTTTTTTTTTTGAGACAGAGTCTCACTATGTCACCCTCAGTAGAGTGCTGTGGCATCACAACTCACAACAACCTCAAACCCCTTGGCTTAAGCAACTCTTTTGCCTTAATCTCCCAAGTAGCTGGGACTACAGGCACTGCCACAATGCCCAGCTATTTTTTTTTTGTAAATTGTCATTGTCATTTAGCAGGCCAGGGCTGGGTTTAAACTCGCCAACTCTGGAGTATGTGGCCAGAGCCCTAACTGCTGAGCTATGAGTGCCAAGGCATGATGGTCAGTGTTGAGAATAGGTCTAAGTATTTCCTATAGAGCTGGTTTTGTTGTGGCGCATTTCCTCAGTGCCTGTATATCTACAAAATATTTGCTTTCTCCATAAATTTTGAAGCTTAGTTTAGCAAGGTACAGAATTCGGGGTTAAAAATTATTTTGTTTAAGAATATAGAAGGTGAAAAAAAAATATGGAAGGTGGATGACCATGCTCTTCTGGCTTGAAAGGTTTCTGTTGAAAAGTGCGCTGTCATCCTAATGGCTCTGCCTCTGTAGGTCAGTTGGCGCTTACTCCTGGCTGCTTGCAGAATTTTCTCCTTTGTTTTGACTTTGGACAGGTTCATTATAATGTGTATTGGAGAAGCTCTGTTAGAGTTGAGATGACCCAAAGTTTGATATCCATATGAAAGGAGTGTGTTGGGATCTTTAGTAAAACTTGGGAGTTTTCATTTAGGATAGTCTCTAGTAGGACTTCCATAACTTTGGGACACTCTTCTTCCCCTTCAGGGATCCCTATTATTTGTATGTTCAAATGCTTCATGGAGTCTTATAGTTCTCTAAGCGACGGTTCTACTTTCTCTCTCTTTGTTTCTGCCTCTTTAACTACCTAGGTTAACTTGAACACTTTATCTTCCAGCTCCAAGGTTCTTTCTTCATGGTCTAATCTATTTTTGATAGTTTCTACTGCATTTTCACATTCCCTCATTCTCTCTTTCATTTCCTTAAGCTCCACCATATCCTTTCTATATTCTACATATCCCTCATCTGACTTTTGGTTCTGTCTTTCCATTTTCTCATCCATTCCCTTTATTGTCTTTATTATCCATATTTTAAATTCCCTTTCTGTCAAATCTACTAATTCTGTAAAAGCTGCATCGTGGTCCATTGGAGGAGTTGCTCTATTTTTGTTTTTCATGGTGCCTGAATTTTTCTGTTCGTTCCTTCGCATGTGTATTTTCTTCTTGTTCACCTCCATGTGCTCTTTTTTCCTTCTCACTTCCTCCTTTGCTTCAAATTACTTTGTCTCAGAGTTTAGGTGATGAAGAGGCCTCTTGGTAGGAAGCCAAAAGGTGGAGAAGAGTAAAAAGCAATCAGGGAGAAACAAGAGGAAAAGAAAAAAAAAAGGAGGAGAAAAAAAAAAAAAAGGAAAGAGTCAAAGAAAAGAAAAATAAAAAAGGGAAGGAGAATAACAGAAAAAAAAAACTGAAGAACAAGAGAGAAGGAGGACAGAAAGAGAGGATGAGAGTGATATAAGAAATGGGTTTTTATCAGACTGGTGTGAAGGCCTTGCCTGTGACTCAAGGATTTTGAGGGGGTGGGGTGGGTGGGTTTCTTGAAAGCAGGTGCTCCTTACCAGCCTAAGCAGAGCTAGACTCTTCCTCTGCCAAAAATAAGAAGAGAAGGAAAAGAGCAAAAACAAAAAAAATCAAAAAGAAAAAATTAAATAAGGATGAAAAAGAAATAGAAATATTCTGCAGTATGGCCTTGCCAAAACTTTTTTCCTAAGGTCAAAAGTGGAAAGGTCTCTTGGCCTCCTTGTTCCAGACTACTACCATGGCCCACCTGCCTGATCACAGCTGTGTCACCCTAGCTGTCAGCAAAAAAAGCAAGAAAAATGAAATAATAATAAAATAATAGATAAAGGAAATTAACAATACCATTGAATCAAATAAAGGAGAGAGAAGGAAGAGGAATAAAGAAAGAAAGAAGAAAGAAAAAAAAGGGGAGGAGGTGACTTACCTGCTGCAGAAGCAATTTATGTGGGATAGATGAGAAAAGTAGAAGAGTCTCTATCCAGAGAGAGAATGTAGAGGAGTGAAATAGGGAGACGGAATAAATGAGGCTAAAATACTGTAACAAAAAGTACAGGAGCCTTTGCTCTTGATGAAAGTGAAAATGGAAGTTAAGAAAAGAACCAACCAAACAAATTAGCAAAAAACAAAACACATCAAAGCAAAGCAAAAAAAGCTCTAACAGCCCAAAATAAGCAACCTCAGCAACAAATAGAAGGAAAATACTAACCACAACTAAAAGAAAAAAAATTATATATATATATGTATATATATATATGTATATATATATATATATATATATATGTAAAGACTAAAGTCAGTCCTTTCTACTATATATATATGTGTGTGTATGGCAAGATATAGATATATATCTTAGATATGTATCATCTATAGATATATATCACAGAATATATATGTACACAGCATATATATATCAGATATATATATATTCTATATATTTCTATGATATATATCTATAGATGATATATATCTAAGATATATATATCTATATCTTGCCTATATAGAATATATATATATCTGATATATATATAGAATCTATAGATGATATATATCTAAGATATATATATATATATATCTTGCCTATATAGAATATATATGTATATCTGATATATATGTATATCTGATATATATATATATATATATATATATATATATATATATAGAATATATATATATCAGAAAGGACTGACTTTAGTAGGAATATATTTCTGTTGCAATATACTGCCAGAACACCAGGTGGTGCTGTTGTTTTAAGGGACAGCTAACATAGCCAGTAATCTTTCTCTAGTTCCCAGGCATAGTCCTGTTTCCCAACTTGGTTGTCCACAGTGATCACCTGATTATTTCCTCAGCCTTTAGACCCTGCCAGGTTGGGATCTTAAAGCTCTGCAGAATCCTTCAGCGGCAAGTCTCACAGTGCCCCCTGACAACAGTTCCCAAGGGATGCGGGAGGCCCTGAGCTTGTCATGAGTAAAGTTCTGATCTCAGCAGGCAGAACTAAGAAGGCCATGCCTTAGGTCCCCAGTAAGAGACCCTCCCTCAAGACCTTCTTGTTACCTTCCCACAATGGTCACCCCCTGGCCTCAGAGATCTTTCCAGTATGGCTATCTCACCTGCTTCCAAACTGATGGCAATTCCACTCCAATCAGCATTCAAATCTGGCTGCTGTATACTATTCAAGTCTGCCCACTCCTCCAATCTTTCCACTCAACATGCAGCTTCCCCAGAGAACTAAAAACTGCAATAAGGCTTCCTCCTGTCCCCAGACTCCAAGAAGGGGCCAACCTTTCCCATAGGCTCGCAAAAGCTTGCCTAGTGTGTCAGACCTCCACTGCTCTGTTCACATACTGTATCCAGTAAATGACCACCTCACTGCAAACAACTCCAGGTAAGGCCCCCATACCAGGTATGGCTTTCCCCTTCCCTAATTGTACTAGGAGAGCTCAGCCCAACAATCCTTCTGGCCCACCATCTTGCTCTGTCCCCCTTGTAACTGGTTTTCCACGACACTGTTTAAACACATCACTAGACGCTTCAGTTACGAGAGCTGATAAATTCCCTTTTTTTGTTCAAGTCAGTTTGAGCTATCCTTTCTGTCACTTGCAACCTAATGACTAACATGAAATCCAAAGAAGAGAAGGGACCCCAGGGAAGAACCATGGCTTATCCCATGCCAAGGCAAAGAAAAGGAGCCATGTGGCACTAAAACAAGTCCCCTGAGTTTAGGCTCTGCCTGAAACTCTGAAGGTTTGTGCCTGGGTACTAGCCCCACCACTGGTTCACTGGGAGCTTTAGCTATACCACTTAATATCTCTAGGGTTCAATTTTCTCTTTTGTAAAATGAGGATGATAATAATACTTAAATAAAGACTATAATAAACAAATTTTTAGCCAACACTAAATGTAATTGGTAGTCCAATTGTAATTGGACTACATTCTAGTCCTTATGCAAAGTAGTTTCTATGCATTATTACATTAAATACTCATTAAAAAACAAATGATGTAAGTATTACAGTTATTCACAAGCTGAGACCAGAAGGTTGGGCAACTTGACCAAGGTCATCAGATGAAAGACCAAGTCTTTGACTCTTAACCACCCATGTTACACAACCTCTCATATGTTTTTTTATTTTTTATTTTTTTTTAACAACCTCTCATATGTTGAAAGTATCACAGGCCATGAGGGGGCATGGCTCAGGGAGCTTTGCCACTGCCTGCTGGTTAACTAAGGCTCAGCCTTTTTTTTTTTTTTCTAACCTGTTCTGGGCATCACAAGTTAGCTCCAGATTTACTTGCAAAGTGTTCCTGTTTGGGAAGTGACCCAAACTCTTCTGAATCTCTGGGACATAAACCAAGGTCAAGGTGAGGTTAATGAGGTTCAGCCCAAACTCTATGAACACACATCTCTGTGGACTTTCAAAAGATGGGTCATTTTCCTGGTCAAAGGGAGGCTAGCAACCTTTTAAGGTCAATAATACCTTAGGTGACTGAGTGAATGAATGAATAAGTCAAGGAGTGAATGAATGAGTGAAGAAATCTATGAAGGAGTGAGTGAGTGACACAGAAGTGAACTGGTTCCTTGTCAAGGGAGCTCACAGGAGATCTGGGAGACAAGATAAAAATAGCAGAAACAACCAGAGAAGGACTGATGATGTGCTATGTAGGAAGATGTCTGTGTGGATAGAAGACATCCAGTCAAGCCAGTCAAGAAGGAAGAGAGGCTAATCAGGGCCCTGAGGATGATTAACATTGGAAAGAGACATTAACATGGAAAGTGTCATTAACATGACAAAGAGGAGGTGGGACACTCGGGAGGGGGCTCTGTATTCACATGGAGAGGAGGAGCAGGTTGAGGCAGAAGACTCCCTCTCTCCCTACAGACCCACCCAGGCCACACCTTTCTGATACCTTCATCCACACTTGGCCAAGAGTCACCTGTGGGCATAAGTCTAGGGCATGGATACCAGGGGGAGAAATCATGAGGAAGAGCTACTCTTAACCATGGCCCACAGCTGGGACAGAAGAGGAGGGGTCATACCCATTCATCACAGGCATCCTGGGTCTGACCACACCAAAAGCTGAGGCTGGGCACAGCCTCCTATTCTGAGGACCTAACTGGCTACAGAAAATGGATTTTCCTTTGATTGTTTTAAATCCAGAGAAAAATTCACACAAGAAGGCAAGAGCTTCTGAAGAGGGGGTAAGGCCACAGGCGGGACACTAAATCTCATGGACTTGGTTTCCACTGCTAGACCCACCGCCTGCTACCACACTACCCTGTTTCCCTGAAAATAAGACATCCTCCAAAAATAAGACCTACTTACAGGAAAGATAAGATGTCCCCTGAAAATAAGACCTAGTGCATCTTTGGGAGCAAAACTTAATATAAGACACTGTCTTATTTTCGGGGAAACAGGGTAGATGGCTATGGGCAAGAAATGAGCCTCAGAGTGGTAAAAGGTACCTCACTGGGGTACACAAGGAATTGGGAACTGTGCCTAGTATGGTGCTCACCTAGAATAAAGTAGGTACTTGGTAAATGACAGTTCTTTATTTTCTGACTTTTCCCCATTGGACATTTGTGTCATCAGAAACAAATGTAGTTAAAGAATTTTTTTTTAATTAAAAACAACAGTGTATCTGCTTATGGTCTGGAGAGAAAGAGTACATGATAGGTCAGAGTCCCACCACAAAATGGACGAGATCCTCAAGTTGCATAGTTTGAGGATAATTTCCTACAAGGACTATTTATAAAAGTATGGGCAGACCACACAAGGGACAATGCAGGACCCAGGGAGGATAAGTGGAGGCCAGTTAGTACGCCCAAGCCTGGAGGGAAAAGGGAGGCAGCAGTTACCAGAATCCAGAGAAAGAGGGGGCTACATGGAGAGGGTCTGGATGGGAACTGAAACCTCCCGGTGAGGGACTCCACAGACATGGAGCCAGAGAGTTAAATACTTCTTTCCCTTCTATCCTCTGCTCACCTTCTAGGGTCCCTACTGGCCAAACCCAATAGGAAGCCCGAAGCCAACAGAGCTCTTGATAAAAGCCGGGTTCCCAGGCATAAAGCAGGTTGGAGAAGGCTGGAGGGAACCAAATGGAGAGATCAGGGGTTTCTAAATGCCCCATTGATAATAAACTTGAAGACTCGTCCCCATACACATGCTTTCGAGCCCTCCTCTTCCACGATCTAGGCTTTGCCAAAAGCAATTATAGCCAGTATTTCGCAGTGCAGAGGGAAATGTAATTATGACAAAGTTCTGATGAAGGATAAGCTTGGTCTTATCAGGGACACAGCCAGAAAGTGGGGACAGGACATTGGGATGCTGTCTGCTCTGGGGGGGACAGGTATGATTGGACGTCATGTGGCAATGCTGAGGATGCACCTCAAACAGCAGGCGCCCCATGATTGATGAGCCACTCAAGCCCAACAGGTGGAGAAATTAAAAGAAATTAAAAAAACAAAGCTTAATAAATTCTAGCCGGAGGCATGCAGACAGATCAGCCTTCCCCACCCTCGTCCTGAGAGTCATTTTTTAATTTGTATCCAGAGACGTCATAAACAGAGTCACTGCAGCTGTCAGGATGATGGGAAGTTGGGTGTCCAGTGCTTTACAGACTCGTGACACTTTCACTTCCAAGCTTGGGGTGGGAAGCTGAGTGCTGAGCGGCCCTGGCCAGGTCATAGCCCTCAGGCCAGAAGCAGGGCCCGGAGGTAGAGCCAGTGCAGAGAAGGCATCAGACATTCAGCCTACACAGAGCCTAAGGTGGGGGCTGAGACAGCAGGAGGAACGGAGACCAAGGCAGGCACAGGGCACAGGAATATGTAACAAGAGTATATATGGACACAGTCAGAGACTGGGATAAACGCATTCCGAGATACACAAAGGGACCCAGACGCACTCACAGACCCAGAGAAACACTCAAGAGAGACAGAGAGAGTCATTTACACACAAAGACTACACAAGGACACTCAGAGAACCCAAAATATGTTCAAATATACAGAGACACAGTCTCAGACACGGGTGTAATACACACACACACACACACACACATGCACGCACATCCTTTAGAAGGGAATCTAAGGGAAGGAAAAAAGCCCCTTTGCTGGAAGGTGTAGGAGCCAGGCAGGCTCAGACAAGAGGTTAGACCCTCACCTACTCTCCGAGCTCCAGTGGCCTCACCTGAGAAATGGGAACCACAACCCCCACCACGTGGGCTGCTAGGAGAGCTGAATGGGACGTGACCTCAAGTGGCCAATGGAGGGTGTCACAGGCAGGGAAGTCAATGTCTATTGGTTCCCTGATACCAAAAAATGAAGGGAAGTCAACATAATGGGCTATTTTTTAAACATAAGAATGTCAAGTGGTCCAACGGGGGCTATTCCAGGGCAGGCCCTGGTTGAATCTTAGCCTAAGTATAGTCCATGCCCAGAGCAGGACCACCGTCACCCTACAGTTTCCCACAGACGTGCCACCTTATTCCTGCCCCCAGCCTCTGGACATTCATCCCTCCCATCTGGGGTGTCAGCCTTCTCCATCTGCCTTTCCAGATCATAGCCCTCCTTTCCCAGCTCAAGTCCTATGTATTTAGGAAGCTTTTTTTTTTTTTTTTTTGGAGACAGTCGTCTCATTATGTGACCCTGAGTAGAGTGCCAAAGCGTCACAGCTTGCAGCAACCTCAAACTCTTGGGCTTAAGCGATTCTCTTGCCTCAGCCTCCCAAGTAGCTGGGACTACAGGCGCCCAGCAATTTTTTCTGTTGCAGTTGTTATTGTTTAGCTGGCCCGGGACAGGTTCGAACCCGTCACCCTCGGTGTACATGGCCGGTGCTATAAGCACTGTGCTACAGGCTCTGAGCCTAGGAAGCCTTTTTGATCCCGTTAACCTCTCTGTTCTGCTCTACAAAGTCACGGCTTTTCCTTTCCTTCCTCTCCCCCGGAGGTTCACAGAGGTGAAGTGACTTGCTAGAGTTCATACATCTCAAAAGTGTTCAAGGTCATATATCTCAAAAGTGGTAGAGCTGGGATTCTCATGCAGATCTTTACGACTCCAAAGCCCAGTCTCTCACTCTGTAAGCTCCTAGAGTTTAGGGGTTAGGATTAGGGGTCACATTTTGTCCACATTTAAGTTGTTTCCATCTTTCATTATAAATAATGCTACAAAGAACATCGTTTCTTTTATTTTTGGAGACAGAGTCTCACTTTGTCACCCTCGGTGGAGTGCCCTGACATTATAGCTCACAGCAACCTCAAACTCTTGGGCTCTAATGATTCTCTTGCCTCAGCCTCCAAAGTAGTTGGGACTATAGATGCCTGACACAATGCTTGACTATTTTTAGAGACAGGGTTTCACTCTTGCTCAGGCTGGTCTTGAACTCCTGAGCTCAAGCAATCCACCCACCTTGGCCTCGCAGAGTGCTAGAATTACAGGCGTGAGCCACTGGGCCTGGCCAGTGGTCTTCTTGTTTTACATTATTATGTCTTTAGCATAAATTTTCAGGAGTGGAATTAAGGATACAGGTTTGTGAGCATTCATTAATTCAACAGAATTTCTCATGGCTTGCCATCATCATTGCTCACCTAGATATCTGTGGAGGCCTCTTAACTAGACACACTCCATTCCCCTGTCCTCCTCCGGCATGTGTATTAAAAATTGGTCCCAATTCTTTACCTTTTCCTGTAGTCATACCCTGCCATGGTGTCTTCATGGATGGGAGGGGTTTCTCTGCCCCTTAACTTTGGCCTTGGCCTTTTTGACTTGCAGTGGCCAACAAATGGAGCATAAGTGGGCCAGTTCTCCCCTGGGACATGTGTTTTCATTTGCCCTCGTGTGTTTCTGCCATTGCCACCGACATGCCTTGGCTCACTGGCTGCTGCTGGGAGAAGATGAGAGACAGAGGCAGCAGAGCCACCCCAACTTGTCTGCAAGCCTGTCAGAAGAGATGTCCATTGTTTGAAACCACTGAGTTTTGGGTAGCTTGTCTTCTTAATTTCTCTTTTATAAGTGGTGCTTTATGCACTGTTACCTTTTGCCATTAATCTGCCTGCCCACACCAAAGCCTTACCACTCCATGCCCAAGGACACCAGGGAAGAGCTGACAAGTACAGGAAGCAGAGGGGCTGCCAGGCCACAGTACACCAGACCTCTTCTGAGTTCATTAGGGCTGACCAAGGCCAAAATGGCCCACACAGAGAGGATAGAAGAAGCCTGAACCCCCACTGGAAGGGGAAGGGAGAGGGCCAGTACCTAATAGATACCTGCCAGATGCCATTTCACCCTTGCACATAACTCACCCATTCCACCCACAAGGAAATTGAGGCTCAAACAGGTGAAGTAACCTGCCTTGGTTACATAGTGAGGACATAGTGGTAGTGGGATTGGAACCCTGACCAGTCAGATGCCAAAGTATTTCCTTTCCTCTATGCCTTGGCTGGCCTTATCCTAAGTTGTCAGATGAAACCTTTCTCTGTAATCATGGCTTTTGCCTATGGTTGGCTCACAGGAATGGCTACTTGCTGGCTGTGTCATGTCAGGCAAGTGACCTGGCCTCTCTGGGCCACCTGATTGTAAAGGCTCCGGGGGCAGAGACTTTCTTTTTCTTACACTTTATCCCTTCTCCTGGAGCAAAGCCGTGTACATAATGGAGGCTGAAGGAAAGAATTAATGAATGAAGAGGTCTGTCTGCCTATCTCTCCATCAAATCCATGGGATTTCTTTTGGACAAGATGGTGCTTGAACTTGGACACCATTTTGATAGTCTCTGAGTGTAGAAAGCCCTGGGAATAAAACTGGCCCGATGTCAGCCCAGCTGTTCCCCAGGAAACGTGACTCACTTGCTCTGTAGTCTCTCCTCTATCAAGCTGACATTTTGTAGTTCCTACACAGGGATTTGGGGGCACCAATTGAGATGTAAGTAAAAAGTACTGAAAGGGGGGCACTCGACCGGCAGAGAGCTCACTGACCACCAAGGCTTGTACAAAAGGTTTTTATTGGTGAGGGAGGGATGCTGCAGAGCAGCACCAAGGAGCAGAGAAAAGAAGAGAGAGAGGAAGAGAGAGAGGGAGGGAGAGGAGAGACGGAGAGACGGAGAGAGAGAGGGGGAGAGAGCGTGCCCCTTTATATAAGTTCAGTTAGGGGAAGTCTTAGAATGGTGACAGGATGGTAGAATAGCCAATAAGGAGTTACTGCTCTGGCCGGAAGAGCCCTTAGGGGCAGGCCATAAGTTTGACATTTTCAGCAGGTAGCTGTAACTTTAAGAGTGAAACAGCTAATCGTGGTCTGTAGAAAGTAGGAAGGGGCTTTTCTGGGGAAGGGGCTTTCTCTGGGGCAATTACCTAACAAGTACCTAGCACACAACTGGTGCTCATAAACAGGTCACTGCTACCTGGATTAATGGTAGATGGATGATAGGCCAAATGGGGTAACTGATCCCCTCAAAACCTCCTAGAGCCGTGTTTTTCAACCTTTTTTAACTCATGGCACACTTGAACCTATAGCGAAACTTTCACAGCTCACTTAAATTATGTTGATTAAAAACAAAAAGAGTAAAAAAAAAAAAAAATCACCTTACTCTGCTTTGAACGTCTTTTAAAAATAATTTAATTAACACTCTTTAAAATTTTTCATGGCACACCGGTGTGCCACAACACACTGGTTGAAAATCCCTGTCCTAGAGGGTAAGGTCTGGGTCTCCATCCTAGGGAGGATGGCATCCAGGAGGCGGTGGGAGCAGAAAGGTCTCGGGCTCTGATGGTGTGGGAGAGGGGGCAGAGGGGAAGAGAGAAGGAGTAAAATAAATTTACTTATTTATTTGTCTGTTTGTTTGTTGACACAGTCTCACTCTGTCACCCTGGCTGGAGTGCAGTGACATCATTTGTAGCTCACTGCAACCTCAAACTCCTAAGCTCAAGCAAACCTCCTGCCTCAGCCTCCTGATTAGCAGAGGCTACTGGCACAATGCTTGATGTCTGGCTAACTTTTCTATTTTTTGTAGGTTTCACTCAAACGCCTGAGCTCAAGCAATTCTTTCACCTCAGCCTCCCAGAATGCTAAGATAATAGGCTCCAGCCACTGAACCGGCTGAAAAGTAGCTTTCTGTTTTATTCTTTCCCTGAATTAGATCCCTGCTGAGCTCTTCTTGAACGGGAGGGAGGCAGAAGTGGCAGGCACTTGTAATGAATAGAGAGCTCAGGCAGGCAGGGTTGGCTATTGATCACCCAGCTCCAGCAGCAAGGGAGGAGGGAGAGGGATTGTGTGTGTCCCCAGGAGCTGCAGGTGAGCATCCAGGTATCCGCTTGACCCTGGAGTGGAGATGGAGGGGTGGCCAAAGAGATGACCAGAGGCCCCTACCATGTGTGCTGGGCTGTGAGGGAGGGTGGGGGTGACACATGCGGAGGACCAGATGAGTTCTAGCCACTTCACCTCTGTGATTACCTGTAAATCCTCACAACCATCCTGCAAGGGGCAGTTCTTAACCCCATCAACACTGAAGCTCAGGGAGGGGAAGTGATTTGCCCAATATCACATAGTAGCCTGTGACTTCCAGTCTAAAAGCCAAATATGTAAAAGTTATGACTTTCTAGGTCTGAATTTCAGTTCTATCTCAAGAATTCCCTTTCTGGCTCAGTGCCGTGGCTCAAGCGGCTAAGGCGCCAGCCACATGCACCTGAGCTGGTGGGTTTGAATCCAGCCCGGCCCGCCAAGCAACAATGACGGCTGCAACCAAAAAAATAGCCGGGCATTGTGGTGGGCACCTGTAGTCCCAGCTACTTGGGAGGTGGAGGCAGGAGAATCACTTGAGCCCAAGAGTTGGAGGTTGCTGTGAGCTGTGATGCCACAGCACTCTACTCAGGGCAACAGCTTGAGGCTCTTGTCTCAAAAAAAAAAAAAAAAAAGAAAGAAAGAAAGAATTCCCTTTCTATCAGGAAGTAGGAACTTAATCGTGGGCAATTCAGAATCATCCACTTCAGAATCTCCTTGCTCCCAGGAGTCACCATACATGCTGGTTTTCTATTATTGTGTAAGAAATCACCCCAAAGCTCAAGAGTTTGTGGTTGCTGTGAGCTTTGACACCAGCCCAAGAGTTTGTGGTTGCTGTGAGCTTTGACACCACAGCACTCTATACCGAGGGTGACATAGTAAGACTCTGTCTCAAAAAAAAATTAAAATAAAAAAATTAAATTAAGTTAATTAATTCAACTCGGCGCTCATAGCTCAGTGATTAGGGCACCAGCCACATACACCAAGACTGGTGGGTTTGAAGCCAGTCCGGACCTGCTAAACAACAGTGACAATTGCAGCAAAAAATAGCCAGGCATTGTGGCAGGCAGCTATAGTCCCAGCTGCTTGGGAGGCTGAGGCAAGAGAATTACTTAAACCCAAGAGCTTGAGTTTGCTGTGAGCTGTGATGCCACAGCACTCTACAAGGATAACACAGTGAGACTTAGTCTCAAAAATAAATAAATAAATAAATAAATAAATAAATAAATAAAAACGAAAGAAATCACCCCAAAACTTAATGACTTAAAACAATCACAATCTATTATTCCATCTATTATTCTTGGATGGATGGGGCCCAGCCAGGCTGTTCTTGCTTGGGGTCTCGCACAGTTGCAGCTGGACAGTGGCTGAGGCTGAAGGTATCTCAGAAGTTCCTTAATCACATGTCTGGCAGTTGATGCTGACTGTTGGCTGGAACCTTGGCTAAGGCTAAGGCATGGGACACCTACACGTGGACTTTCCCAGTCACCTGGGCTCCCTCACAACATAGCAGTTGGGTTCCAAGAGTAAGCAACTCAAGAGAGCCAGGCCAAAGTTGTCTCACCCTTTGTGACTGAGCCTCAAAAGGTACAGAACATCATTGTGCAGTGGTGACATGCCACATTCAAGAGAAGGGAACATAAGTCCCACCTCTCCATGAAAGTAGTGTTGACATCTCACTGCAATATAAGCCTGTGAGATGGGAAACTGTGGCTGTCTTGAAAAATGCAATCTGCTGCACCATCTCTACCCTGAGCTGGCCCCACTTGCTCTGCAATCACTGGTCCTCATAGCCTGTGACCCTTCAGGTCCTCACTCTAAGATCACCTTGCCTGGGCCTCTTGCACCTCCTCTGTGTCTCTTGAAATATGGGGAGTGTTTCACTGCTTCTTACACCAAACTGGAGCACCCAGGGCCCTCCTGAGGCCATCTCAGAATTCCTTCTCATTTTTCCACTCTCTCTTGCAGAGGAACAGAGGCTCTGGCCTAGAGTAAGTACTCAGTGCATGGTAGCAGCCGTTTATATGATAATTATGTTAGTGTGGGAGTGCAGGAGAGGGCAATCCCTCTGCTGGGGGTATGGGAATGGTCAGGGCAGGTCTCAGAGAAGACGTGACATGGGCTGGAGTATATCAGGTAGGGAAATGAGAGGAGAAACAGGCAAGTACAGAGGACCAAAAGTGCAAAGGTCTGGGGTGTGAGGGTGCACAGAGTGTGCAGGACAGGGAAGGACTCAGCTTTCAGTCTGGGGCTGGTTGGGAAAGTTCCCGCATGCGAAGCTGTCATGGGGTGTGCAAGCCCAGAGCAGAAGAAGGCTGGTGGATCAGGACTCAGACGGGCAGCTGGACAAGGGGCTCTCTGCATAGGCACAATTCCAGACCTCCGTCGCAGCCCCCGCCATCCCAGGGTGGCATGCCCAGCTCTAGAATCTCAGAAAAATGAAGCAGTTGGAGCTTCCTTCCAGCTTCGAAGCCCTTTCCTTCAGCAGGGTAAGGGTGGGCCACACAATGTGATCTCTGTGCCTTCCTAGGGCAGTTAACTCAATTAGAGCCTTTGCGGAAGGTAGCAGAGTGTGTAATGACTCTCATTGTTTCATTAGGAGCACCGTGTTTAATTTAGATAACTTTAGTGCTTGGCAAGGGAGAAAACTGCAGCCTAGGGGCTGGGGAAGAGGCATCTCTACTGTGACTTCCCACAGAGCCCTGCCATTTGGATTTCAACAGAACCCCTCCCCCCGCCCATTACCCTCTCCTCCTCTCCCCCAGCACTGTCTGTACACTGGGGTCCTCAGACCTCCCCCCACCCCCGAGATTCTGATTCAGTAGGTCAGGGATAGGCCCCATGTGATTCTGATGCACATGGCCCAGGAACATGGTTGAGAAACTCTCTGAGGAGGGCGGTTAGGTTGAGATCAAGAGGGATCTTGAGTGTCAGTTAAGGAAGTTTGAACAAATCCTGTCTGCTTGCTTTGTACCCGTGAGACATGGGGACAAGACTTCATTTGAAAGAAGTTTGAAACTGATCAACCCCAGAGTTGATCTTGGCAAAACTCATTGGTTCTTCTGACAAATGTTCCTCAACACCTGCCAGGCCTTGTTCAGAGGACCATGAGGTGGTAAAAGTTACTCACTCCAGTCTGTGCTACTCTGGTTAGGGAATGGGACATACATGGGAATAATGGCCTGAGATAACTACATGATACAGAACCTGAACTGTGACAGCTCACATGCTGTCACAACCCAGGGAATGCAAGGATTAACTCTGCTTCCCAGAGG
>CAUYPK010088463.1:0-41190 GCA_963574355.1 Loris lydekkerianus
CCAGGGGGGTCCAGATTTCTTAAGCCTCTGGAAGAAAAGTAAGTCACTTTAAACTCACACTGAATTCACTTTGTGTGCTTGATGTAGGATATGTTTATTTTTAAATATTATCCTACAGTGAAACATGTGATTATATATTGATCTAAGGTCTGTAGCCAATGGTTTGGCTGCATGGTCAGGCCCTTGGCAGGAACTCTTTTTGAAAATTGATGACAAAGAAATTTGGGGGAAGAGGTATTTGGAGAGACCTCTCTGAATAGGCAAGGCAGAGCCAAATCTTCCATCCATGCCTTATGCAGCAGGAGAGTTTTCTACACAGCTTCGTATCTGACCCAGGAACGCACTTCACAGCCAAAGAAGTAGGGCATTGGGCCCATGTTCATTGAATTCTCTGGTGTTACCAAATTCCCCATCATTGTGAAGCTGCTGGGAGTGGGATGGCCTTAAAATTGCACTCTCACCACCAGCCAGGTGACAATTCCCTGCAGGGCTGGGCAAGGTTCTCCAGGAGGTTGCCATGTGCTCTGCAGCCTCGTCTGATACTCAATCCTGTTGCTCCAATATCCAATATCAGCTGGATCAGGCATCCCAGGGCGGAACTTGGAGGAGCTCTACTCACCATATTCCTGTTGGCCCACTGACAAAATGTTTGCTTCATGTTCCCATGACATATGTTCTGCTGGCCTAGGAGTCAGGGGTAGTAGTCAGTTCCAGAGGGAGTAGTGCTTCCACCAGGAGACACAGCAAGAACTCCGTGGCACTGGTGGCTAAGGCTGCCATCTGCCCACTGGGGGTCCTCATGCTTCTGAGTCAACAGGCCAAGAGGGAAGTTATGACCTTTGCTGGGCTTGATTAATTTGCACCACCAAGGGGGAGATCAGACGACTTTTCCACAACAGAGATAAACAAGACTATGTCTGGAATACGAGTGGTCCCTTGAAGCATCTCTTATCACTGCCAGGCCCTGTGATTAAGGTCAGTGGGTAACCACAGCAACCGAATCCAGGCAGGACTGTAAGTGGTCCAGACCCTTCAAGAATAAAGCTTTGGGTTACGCTGCTTGGCAAAGAATGTGACTAACTGAGGTGCTTGCGAAGGCACAGGGGATGCAGAATAGCTAATAATAAAGAAAGGTAGTTACAAATACTAGCTATGACCAAGTGACCAGTTGGTTACAGAAACCAGCGTTGCAATTGTCATCATCTTCTCCCTATTTTTTTAAGAATGTTTGTGTGCCTACAAACATGTATTAAGCAATACCTTTGTTTTCTTTCCTGTCTTATTCCTTCAATTTGTACCATAACGTGTACCAACTTTACATCAGTGTCTAAGTATCATTGACTTCACATCATAGTATTTAAGTTATGAGATATGATATGAGGAGGAGAATAAACACCCCTTAAAGGCTTTACATCCTCTTTTGGGACAGGGAATAGTGCATTTTTGGTTGTTCACAGGGTACCTGTATCACATTAGGGGAATTTACAACCTTGCTATTGTCTATATTTGGAGATTAGGTAAGATTTAATGAGATGTATGTGGGTGCCACGCTGACAAGGAGGAAGGCTTGTGATTGTTACTTTTAGGTGTCAGCTTGGCTGGACTAAGGGACACACCTGCAGCTGGTAAAGCATTACTTTTGGGTATGTCTGTGAAGGTTTAGGAAAGAGATTGGCGCTTTAATCAGTGGATAGAGTGAGGAAGATCCACCCACCCAGTGTAAGTGAGCACCACTCAATTGGCTGAGTGCATGGATAGAACAAAAATGCAGAGGAAAAGCAAATTTTCTCCCTCCTCTGGAGCTGGGTCACCCTTCCTCCCCTGTCCTTGGGTATTAGAAGTCTAGGATCTGCAGTCTTTGGACTCGAAGATTTACAACAGCACCTCCCAAGATTTCAGGCCTCTGGCCTTGGACTGAGAGTTACATCATTGGCTTCCTTGGTTCTGGGGCTTCCTGACTTGGACTGAGCCACATCACCAGCTTCTCTGGTCCTTCAGCTGTGCAGTCGGCCTATTCTGGGCCTTCTTAGCCTCCAAAATCATGCAAGCTAATTCCCCTCAAACATACCCTCTCATCTATCAATCTATCATCTACATGTATGTATGTATCATTCAACTGTATCTATCTATCATATCTGTTTATATATCTATCAATCTATCTATCATATCTATCTATCTATCTATCTATCTATCTATCTATCTATCTATCTATCTTCTGTCCTATTGGTTCTGTACCTCTAAAGAACCCTGACTAATATATCAACTTTATTACATATTCAATTTCCATTTGCATTTAGGTATAGTTTAGGACTTTTTGTGGTTCTGTTGTTTATTCATGCACTAATATCATGCCATTCTAATAATAGATTTACACTATATTTTTATGTCAACTAGGACTAAGTTTTCTATTGTTACCTTTTTTAAGAAAAATCAAGCTGTTCTTGCTTCTGAATTTTCCATGTGAACTTCAAAATCAACTTGTCCAGCTCTACTAAATAAAATTGAAAACACTCAGAGTTGGGCGGCGCCTCTGGCTCAAAGGAGTAGGGTGTCAGTCCCTCTATGCCGGGGGTAGCGGGTTCAAACCCAACCCTGGCCAAAAAACTGCAAAAAATTAATAAATAAATAAATAAAAATAAAAAACAAAAAACACTCAGTGTTGACATCTTTATGATACCATGCTCTCCCATTTAACAACTTAATATGTTCAAGTCAACCTTTTTGTCCATCAGAAAAAATAATTTTTAAATAAATTTCCTCAGATAAGTTTTGCACTATTTTTGTTAAGATACTTTGTGGTGGTATTTTATTTCTTTTTATATCACAAAAGGTCTATTATCTTCCATTATATCTTCTACATGGTTACTATTTGAATATATAAAAGCTAGTATAAATTTTGTTTTCTGAACATTTATGGCTGAAAAATAGTAATATAATTAACATTAGCATTTTTGCATCTAGAAATTTATTTATTCTAATAATTTGTCACTAATTTCTTTGGGATTTTCCCATTGTATTAAATGTCATCTTCAGGTTGTGATAGTTTTAGTTGTTACTTTGTAATTTCTTTATTTCTTTCTCTCGAGGTGATGTGCCCGTGTGAGCAAGACTCATTGACACTAGCAGTATGAACAAGAAGTCTTACTCCTGCACCAAAGCTACAGCAAAGCTACAGCAAGGCTACAGCAAAGCTTCTTCATTAAGTGTATTTGCTAATATTTTCTTTGTTTGTCAACACCAAACAACCAATGGTGGTAAAATGCATTGATTGGTTTTCGAATGTAAAACCAACCTTGCAATCCTGGGATAAAATCACCTTGGTCATGATTAATAATGGTACTTGTTATATATTGGTAGATCTAAATTTCTAATATTTTATAAATATCTTCATTATGTACACAAATGAAATTGGCCTTTAATACTCTTCCTAAATTGAACTTGGAAAGTTTTAATATATGGATTTTTCAGGCTTTATAAATATTTGGGGAATACAATTTCTGTTATACTCTCAAAAATCTTCTTTAACATTGCTATTATTTTTCCCACAACTATTTGGTAATGCAAAGAGATCAAACCATTGCTCTCTGTTTTCATCGGAAGGCTAGTTTTGGGTAGTGTTAAGCATAAATTTATCCTATTTCAAACATAATAGTTTGCATTTTTCTAGAAAGTTATCCATTTTATTTAATTTGCCTGTTGGAAGGGCAGCAAGTTGTTTTCTCCTTTTTTAAGTTCTCATTTGTTTTTGCTACTCTTGCTTTTTTTTTGTAATTAGTTTTATCAAGAATTGATCAATTTTCTTAGTCTTCTCAAAGTAGAAGCTTATTCTCTATATTAAGTGTTTAATTTATATTACATTAATTTCTGTTTTCACTTATAATTTTTCTTTTTCCATTATATATGAAAAATGAAGAGATATACCATGCTCATAGACTAGACACTTAATATTCCAATGCAATCCCAACAAAAATTCCCACAGATTTCTTTATTTTGTGAAATTTGATTCTATACTTTATATGGTAGGTAGGTATGAGCAAACAAAAAGAGAAATGACACATTGGGGAACATATTTGCATCTTTTATAATAGGAAAATAAAAGTTTCTTTTTAATCATTTCAAATCAATATGAAGAAGATTGACAAACCAATTTTGAAACATGAAAAGGATGTGAGTAGTCAGGTCATGAATGAGGAGAAATAAATGGGTCTGAATCATAAAAATGATGTTCAACCCCATTTAAAATATTTAAGCTGAAAATTAATAAAGTAAAAATGTACAGAATAACAATAAAAATTGAGAAGCCCATGAACAAGAAGGAAATTTTAGTAATGAAGAAGCCAATCACATCAAAAATTAGTTGGGATAATTTGGAGTATCCAAGGATAAGGAATATTTGAATAGCATAATTAGCAAGCTGGCATTAATGAATATATGTAGGAATTTGTACCAATTAGAGAAGATATAAAATTTTTACTAAATGCAATTGGAAGGTGGTAGACTACAAAGGCAAGCTCAATGAAAACCAAATAATCAACTTTATATACATAATATTATAGTCTCCAATAACAATTTGAAGAAAAAAATCAATGCTAAAATATAGCTAAAAAGCCATATTCCTTTGGAAATGAAAAATCATGCTACTAAATAATTCAAAGGGTGTGGAAATCATAATGGAAATCATGAAATATTTATAAGTGAATGAAAAAGAATGATTACATATCAATACCTGAGTGATGGTAATTAGAGGGAAATTTAAAATGTCAAGGGCATCCATTAGAGAAGAAGTATTGACCATAATTGAACTAAGTTTTCAGATCAAAAGAGTATAAAAAGAATAAAATAATCTCAACAAAAGCAGAGTAAAGTAGACAAAGCACAAAGAGTTATCAGTGAAGGAGGAGGCAAAGGAGCTGTGAAAATGATCAGTAAAGTCAAGAGTTAGTTCCTCAAAGGGGGCAAGTTATAAGCTAGACATCTGCCATGACTAACCAAGGAAGAAGGCATGAGAAAATAATATTAGAAGAACCGTACCATCAGATAAAATAATAAGAGGAAATCTTTGCCATTACTCTTGATAAATTAAATGAAATATATACTTTTCTAAAGTGTATGAAAGTACCAAACTTGCCCCCCAAAATAAAAAAGAGGAAACCCAAATTGTCCAGTAGCATTGCAGAAATTAAATTCAGAAGCTCTTCCCCTTGGTGCACATTGTCCCCCAAATGGCACCAGACTTATGGCGTTTCAAGTGGGTCTTAGAGAACTTTTAAATAACAAATAATCATGGTTTTAATCAAATTGCTTCATAAGATCTATAGAGAAGCAAAGCCACTGAATTCGAATGAGGCTAATACAACTTCCATGCCAAAGCCTGTGAAAGATAGAATACCATTTTAATTAAACAGAATAATATGGGGGTGGGGGGGAAAATCACAATACAGGATCTGTGATAGTTTATCCCAGGAATGGTTGAACCTGAGAAAATTGGTCAGTGTAACTTACCTATTAAAACATGATGAGAACAAAAGATCTAATTATCTCAATAGTTCTTGAAAATGTGCCATAAAAATCCATTCATAACAAAATTTTTATTATAATATAGATTTTTTTTATCATATGTATGTAAAACTAATATTATATAATAAAAATCACAGCAAATACACTTAGTGGCTAAATTTCAGAAGCATTTTATTCAGGACAGAACAAAAATGTCTGTTATGATCAATTTTTTTCAACAATATCCTGGAAATCTTACCAAATGCAATAAGAAAAGAAAAGAGACATAGATTAGAAAGAAATAAAGCATTGTTTATTCATAAACAAGTTTTGTTTTTACATTAAAAACTCAAAAGAATCTAAAGACAACATATTTAGAACTATTAACTGAGTTCATGTTATCAGTAACTAGATTCAAGTGCAGTATAAAATATTGATATTTCGGGTGGTGCCTGGGGCTCAAAGGAGTAGGGCACTGGCCCCATATGCTGGAGGTGGTGGGTTCAAACCCAGCCCTAGCCAAAAACTGAAAAAAAAAAAAAAAAAAAAATTGACATTTCAACAGTTGGCTAGCAGTGAACAATTTTACCTTCATATATATCTTCTTTAATGGGTCTGCTTTCTTTATGTGGATCCAGGTTCTGTCCCCTGTCATTTTTCTTCTCTCTAAACAACTTATTTTAACATTTCTTGCAAGGAAGCTCTACTGATGATAAATTCCTTGAATTTTTGTTTGTTTAAGGAAGCATTTGTTTCTCCTTCACTTGTACAGAACAATAGCATAGGGTAAAGAATTCTAGGTTGGTGGGGTTTTAAAGAATTTTTTTTTTTTTGTCTTTACACTAAGTATTTCATTTCACTCTCTGCTAACTTCCCTGTTTCCTAAAGAAAAAGTATCTGATGTAATTCTTAGTTTTGTTGCTCCATAGGTTTCTATTGTTCTCTGACTTCTTTTAAAGATTTCCTGTTTGGGCTCGGTGCCCGTAGCTCAGTGGCTGATGGGTTCAAACCCAGCCCAGGCCTGCTGAACAACAATGACAACTGCAAATCACTTAAGCCCAAGAGTTGGAGGTTGCTGTGAGCTGTGATGCCATAGCACTCTACCAAAGGTGACATAGTGAGACTCTGTCTCAAAAAAACAAAAAAAACAATAAAAAGGTTCTGTTTTTCATATGAAAAAATGCTCATTGTCCCATTAGAGAAATGCAAATCAAAACCATCCTGAGATGTTATCTAACACCTAACCCCAGTTAGAATAGCCACATCACAAAGTCCCAAAGCTGCAGATGCTGGCATGGATGTGGAGAGAAGGAAACACTTTCACACTGTTCGTGGGACTGAAAACTAATACAGCTTCTTTGAAAATAAGTATGGAGAAGACTCAAAAAACTCAGAATGGATCTTCCATGATCCCACAATTTCATTACTAGGCATTTACCCAGAGACAAATAATCATTTTATCATAAGGATGTTTGCTCTAGAATGTTTATCATACCTCAATTTACAACCAAAATGTGGGAAGCACCTAAATGCTCACCCACCCAGGAATGGATTAACAAGTCGCAGTATATGTATACCATGGAATACTATTCAGCCATGAAAAAGATGGAGGCTTTATACCTTTTGTATTCACCTGGATGGAGGTGGATAACATTCACTTTAGGAAATTATCATAAGAATGGAAAAGCAAGTATCCAATGTACTCAATACTAATATGAAGCCAGTAGCTGAACTAATACATGCCCGTATGAGAGAAAAACTCAACTTAATTCAAGTTGAGGGGAGGGGAAAGGAGGATTAAAGTGTTCTCATTTAATGGGTACAATGTAAAGGCATATGGCACACCTCCTGGGTGAGGGGCACAACTACAACAGGGACCTTACCTAACAAATGCAAACATTATAACCTAATGATTTGTACTCTCATCTTAATCTGAAATGAAAAGACTTCCTGTTTGTTTTCTATTTTATTCTATATGAATATGATTTGCCTACACATAGATTTTTTTATATTAATCCTGGTTGGTGTTTTCTGAACTTTTGGGATCTGTGGGTTGGTGTCTTTTTTAATTTTGAAAAATTCTCGGTCATTATTACTTTAAACATCCTTCTTTTTCTCTGTCTGGCACTCTCACTGTACATATGTTGCACCTTTTGAAATTGTCCAATGAGTCTTGGATGTCTTGTCCTCTCTTTTTCCATCTTTCTTTCTCTTCTAGGCATTCCAGTTTTGGAAGCTTCTTTTGGCATTTTCTCAAGTTTGCCGATTTTCCCCTTAGCCACGCCTATCTATTGATGAACTCATCAAAGACACACTTTGTCTTTACAGTGTTTTTGATCTCCAGCATTTCTTTTTCATCTTTGGAGTGTCTACCTCTCTGATTACATCACTCATCTGTTCTTGCCTGCTGTCTACTTTTTCCATTAGAGCCATAGCATATTAATTATAGTTGTTGAAATTCTGGTCTGATAATTCCAACTTCCCTGCCATGTCTGAGTTTGGTTCTGATGCTTGCTCTGTCTTTTTAAATTATGTAAATTTTTGTTGGTCAGACGTGATGTATTGGGTAAAAGGAACTGGGGTAAATAGGCCCTTGTGTAAAGCTTTATGTTCACCTGGCCAGGGGCTAGGCTGTGTTTACTGTGTGCTGTCCTTGCAGGCATTAGAAACTGAAATTTCCTCTTGTTTATGGCTCTCATTTGGAGGGGGGGGGGTTCCATACAGATTTCTTATAAAATAAAATCTGGAGTACATAGTTCCTGTTATTAGACAAGAACCCTATTGATAAAATGACAAGAAGCGGGTGGAGAAGTGGCCTGGGGTCCTAGACTAGGTCTCAGTATTTCAGTGAGCCCCTGATTCTTATTCTCCTTCCCGGGTGTGAGAGGCAGGCTAGAGGGAGCTGCTTGTGTCTTTCCTCAATTGATTTAGTCTCAAGACCACAGTCATAGGCTAGGGTAGTATGGTTTCCCTCTGGGGCAGTCCTTAAGAACAGAATGTTCTGGGTTTATTTCAGAATGGCTACTTTCTCCATCTGCTGTTGGAGCCTGAGAGTATTTTTCTCTGTTCTCCCTGTGAGAACTTAGCAGAGCTCCTGTAGGGAAAACTCATAACAGTGTGGGCTCTCCCAAACCAAGACTTGGCACCTCTGGAGTCCTCAACTCTCAGGTTTGTCCAAGGCAATTTTAACTGTCAAGTTGTCCTCTAGCAATTCATCGGTGACAGTTCTGCTTTCCTACCCTGGCACTGGCTCTAGTGGTAGTTTCTGCTCCAGGGTTTTTTCTCCTGTAAGATGGGATTCTCTGTATTTCCCTATTCACCTTTCAAATTTTGGAGGAAGTGTTTTTTTCTGTGACCTCAATTCCAGGTTAGATCGAAGAAGAGGTGTTTAAGTTTCTTCAACATTTTTCCTAATTTTAGGACAGGAATGATGACTTCCAAGCTCCTTATATGCCAGCCCAGAAACCAGACGTGTAGCATTTAGTTGAATGACAATAATCTTTTAAAATATGCTGGTTATATTATCAAATAAAATTAGAGTCATCCCTCTATGTCTGTGGCCTTCATGTCAATGACTTCAACAAACTGCAGATTGAAAGCATTTTAAATAACCATACCTAAATAATAATGCAATTTAAAAGCAATGAAGTATGACAGCTATTTACATAGTTTTCATGTTGTATTAGGTATTATAAGTAATCTATAGATGATTTAAAGTATATGGAAGGATATGCCTAGGTTATACACAAACACTATGCCATTCTATGTCAAGGACTTGAGCATCTGTGAATTTTAGTTTTCTTGGGTGCTCCTGGAACCAATCCCCAGTGGATACCAAGGTTCAACTGTATTAGGTAAACCCAGGACAAAAATATGCAATACCTTTATCAACAGTAGAAAATTTTATTAAAAGACATGGACTAATAAATACAAGGAAGGATGTTTGTGACCTAGAGAACATGAAGATCAGACCACATAATACTGAAATATTATAAAGACTGTTCTCACTACACCTACAAATTTACAAATACAAAGCTATTTAGACAAAATGCCAGCAGGGTTTTTTATTTTATTTTTTTTAAGATTTATACAGAAATATAAGTACACATAAATATAAAAGGCAGCTTTTTAAAGGGAACAAAAAAGAGGGACTAAATCTAATACAAAACATGAATTATTACGAAAGCATACAAGTTAAAATATTAGCAGGTGCATAGGCTGCCAGCTCAATAATGAAATAAAAAGGAGAGCACAGAATGGAAAAAAATGATAATATCGATCAAATAAAAACGAATCTGGACTTAGGAAGGAAATATTTTATTTGAAAGCATATTGCCAGGATGAGGGGGAAGGAATCACCAAAGTAGGGGAAGGGAGTATTCCGATAGAGAGAATGCTCTGAATCTAAGATCTGTGAATGTCTCAAGAGTTAGGCTAAAATGGAAGTGACATCAGATGAAATAGGAGTTTCCAGTGCTAATCCCTCACAGAAACATCAACTGTCCACACACAAAAATAGCTTCACAAGAGCTAAGGAATCCAAGTGAGGATGACAGCACCTGACCGGAGATAGGAGGGTAGATTCTGGTTTCATGTTGAAGAGGGTAGAAGGGACGATTTTACATTACCTCTGTCCTCTGCTTCCCAAGCCTGGCAGCATAGCTGGGAGAGAGACATCCTCCCCATGGGGAAAGGAGAATGAAGTGGACACTCAACTTTGCTATGGACTCCAGCACCAAGCTTGTTCCAGTGAGCCCTGGTAACAGGCCATACCCTGTGGTACCAACCTCTGAGTTGGCTCCCATGGTCCCAAGCACTAGGCTGAAAACTAAAGACCAAAGCTGTAAGCCAGCCCCCATGTCCCCAGGCCAGCAACCATGGACCCAACCTCTAAGCCAGTCTCAATGCCTAATGCCTTTATTCTTCAGGCCCCAGGCACAAGGTCAGAACCTACATATGCAGGTTCTAAGCAGGACTTCATGGACCCAGGTTGCATGCCTACCCACAAACCATACCAGCATGCCTAACCCAGGATCCAGGCCAGTCATTGTGGAGCTGCCTGCTCCGACTCCAATCTGGCTTCTGCAGCTATAGGCTCCAGGCCTGTACCCACAGATCCTGGCTCTAGTACTTGGATTGCCCTTGTGGACCCCAGTGCCAAGCTGGCTCCATGGACTCAGAACCAGTTACATTCCTATGGACCAATGTGCCAAGACTATCCTAGTACCAGAACCCCCCCACCATAGACTTAGGCACAAAGCTTTCTCCATTGACAGATGAGCTCCAGCTGAACCCAGGATAAAAGTCTTCTCCTATAGACTAAGTTGCCAGGCCTGTCTCAGTGGATCCTAACATTAGGTTGGTCCCCTTGAAACCAGAATCTAGGTCTACCCTAGTGGACTCAGGATCCAGGCCAGTCTCTATAGACTTAGGGAACAAGCTGTCCCTTGTGGACTCAGGTTCCAGTATTTTGTGGTTTCTTAATATGCACCTAAAGAGCAAGAAACCATAAAAAAGGACTAAACAAACTCTAAAGCTGGAGAATACATGTACAATATTTAAACTGAAAAATCTCACACAGTACTCCAACAACAGACCTGATCAAGCAAAAGAAAAAATCAGCAAGGTTATTTGAAATTTCACTGACAGATGAACAAAAAGAACTAAAAAGAATGAATGAAGGCAGCATGCAAGGTTCATGGGACACATCAAGTGAATCCCTTATAGTTTTCCAAGGAACAGAGAAAGTAAAAGGGGAAGAAAGTTTGTTTAAAGAAATAACAACGGAAAACTCCTCAAATTTGGTGATGAAAATGAATTTACAGATCCGTGAAGTCCAAAGAATTACAAATAGGTTGAATTAAAGAGATCTACATCATGCTCAATGGTGATCAGGAACCAGAAAAGGATGCCACTTTGCTACTTCTATCCCATTCAGTACTGGAATTCCGAGCCAGAGCAATTAGATAAGGCACAGAAAAAGAAAGGCATCCACATCAGACAGGAAAACGTTAAACAGTCTCTATTTGTAGATAACATGATCTAGTTAACAAAAAATTTTAAAGATTCTATTTAAAAATAGAACATTAAAACTAAAAAAATCAGTAAATTTTCAGGATACAGGATAGTAATACAAAAATAGTAATATTCCTATAGTCTAATTACAAACTATCTGACACAGAATTAAAGAAAAATATCCCACTTATAACAGCATCAAAAAATACTTAGGAACATATTCAAGGAGATGAAAAATCTGTATACTGAAAACTATAAAACTTGATCCCAGAAATTGAAGAAGACACAAATAATTGGTAAGATATCCCATGTTCATGGATCGGAAGACTTTATATCTATAGTAGTAAAAGAAAATGTGATTTAAAAACCACAGTGGAATAGTATTTAACCATAAAAAGTATGAAATTATGTCTCTTCCAGCAACATGAGTAGAACTAGAGGCAATTATCTTTTTTTTTTAATTAAATCATAGCTATGTACATGAATGCAATCATGGGGTGCAATGAGGCAATTATCTTAAATGAAACAGCTCAGACACAGAAAGACAAATACTACATGTTTTCACTTATAAGTGGGGGATAAATAATGTGACATGTACACATGGAAGCATAGTGTGAAATAATGGACAATGGAGACTCAAAAGGGTGTAGAGAGGTGGGAGGATACTGGATAAGAGGAGGTAGCTTGGTGAGTACCATGTGTGTTGCTTCACTGATGTGTGTACTGAAGTCCCTGACTTCCCCACAATGCAATATATCAATGTAGCAAAATCATACTCATACCCCATGAATATATACACATAAAAATAAATGGAAAATAAATAAAAGGCAAAGAAATGAAAGCATTATCTGAAAAAGAGGTATACATATTCAGCGTATTCCTATCAAAATTGCAATGATATTTTTTCACAGAAACAGACAATTCTAAAATGCATAAGGAACCACAAGAGACCCAGACTATCTAGAACAACAACAACAAAATAAGTTGGAGACTCCACAGTACCTGATTTCAAAATACTATTACTATAGGAAGCTATAGTAATTAAAGCAGTATGGTACTGGCACAAAAACAGACCCCTATGCTAATGAAACAAAATAGAGATCCCAGGAATTAATCCATACACTTATTTTCAATGAATATTCAACAAAGGTGCCAGGATCATGCAAAAAGGAAGGGTAGGCTTTTTGATGTGTGATGCTGGGAAAACTGAGTATTCACATGCACTGAATCCTTATTTCACACCATATTCATAAATCAACTAGAAAATAATTAATAATTTAAATATAAGACTTGAAACTATAGAACGAGTGGAAGAAAACCTAGAAGAAACTGACTTGAGATTAGTCTGGGCAATAAATTTTTTGGATGTGACCCCCAAACCACAGGCAATGTATTAAAAAATAAACAAATGGGATTACATCTGTCACAGCCCATCGCCCTGCCACCACTTGTCAGGGCCCGGGATTGGCCAGGTCTCCAGCGGCTTAACTAGGTTCCTGACACAGATGCTAAGCTACCTTGCTCAGGAACAATTTCCCTTAGGTGCCTGAGGGCTGTCTACTTTAGCTGATGGGTGAGAGAGAAAGAGAGAGTCTTAGAGAGAGTAAAGCAGTCTTAGAATAGATAGATCTTAGTCTTTAGTAGAGGTGGTAATGTTCAGCAGAGAGACACCGTGCTGGCATTCTGCAGGCAGGAGAGGAGTCAGAGTCAGAGTCAGCCGGTCGGTGATAGAATGTGCATGCTCCTGACTGCCTTCTCCTCCAGCCTAATATAAGGCTGATCTCGTGCCTCTCAACACCACAGGTGTAGACTGCCAATTCACCACTGCTCTCATCTTGTGAGCTCTCATGCTTATTAGGAGAGCTAAATCCCTCTCCAATGCCCTTTTCTCCATTATTGAGTTATACAGGTATTTCTTATAACTCTCACTCCTCCTAGCCATAGGCTATATGGGCTGCTATGAAATCAAACATGTTCTTTACTTGCTCTAGAACTATTAACATTTTTCTACTTCTTTTGAGGTCAGTTTTGGTAATCTGTGTTTTTTGGGAAATCTGATCAGAGAATGTTTTATCAGAGGTCAGCCTATCTGCAAGAAGGGACTATATATTGGTTCAGGAGGAGAAGGGCCAAAGTTCATCAGAGGCTTGGAGGAAGAAGTGTCATAGAAGTTTGATCACAAGAATTTTGTTCTGAGTGATCTGTGTGAACAAGCAACTTGTTGTTGTTGTTCACAGCTCAGAGCAACCTCAAACTCTTGCACTCAAGTGATTGTCTGGCCTCAGCCTCTAGAGTAGCTGGGACTACAAGCGCCTCCCTCCTCCCCCAATAAGCAGCAATTTCATTGATTCACTTGTGAGGCAAAAAGTAGGAATTTGGAGAGTCTATGTCTGACCTTGTTATAGGTAAATAAGGGGACTTTTGTGTGTTTTATCAAAATCATAGAGGGAAGGATGCTTCTTTGCAGTAGCCCTTTTTTTCTGAACACAAAGGGTGGCAACATTAATTAAACTTTGTTGTTTTTTGGGATCTCAGGACTCTGAAAAATTCAACAGTGTTGTGTTGTATAAGAAAGATAAGAGTGTAGATTCTGGGGAAAACATGAACTATTCCAGAAATGGTTCCAGAACAACTGGCATTACATGTGGAATAATACAGATCAAAAATTAATATTATTAACACCATAAATAAAAACCTATTCCAGAAAGATTATAGATTTAACTGGGAATTCTATTTTAGGCAACATGGCAGAATTTTATTATATGGTCTGCAAAATCTCTCATGACAAAACTCCTTAGAAATATTGAATAAACAGATGTTAATTTTGGGTGGTGCCTGTGGCTCAGTGAGTAGGGTGCTGACCCCCATATACTAAGGGTGGCAGGTTCAAACCTGGCCCTGGCCAAACTGCAACATAAAATACCTGGGCGTTGTGGTGGGCGCCTGTGGTCCCAGCTACTCAGGAGGCTGAGGCAAGAGAATCGCCTAAGTCCAAGAGCTGGAGGTTGCTGTGAGCTGTGATGCCACAGCACCCTACCAAGAGCAAAAAAATGAGACTCTCTGTCTAAAAAAAAAAAAAAAAAGTTAATTTTATTGTAGTCCCCTATACTTGATGAGTCATATTTCTCTTGCTGCTTTCAAGCAGCTGTTTTTCTTTTTCAACAATTTGCTGTTTTTCTTTTTCAACAATTTGATTATGATTTGTCAAAATGTGAATCTCTTTGAAATATTTTAGTTGGCATTTGTTGAACTTCTTAAATGTGCAGATTAATTTTTCTTTTTTTTTCTCAGTTATTGTTTTTTTTTTAATTTTTTTTATTAAATCATAGCTGTGTACATTAATGCAATCATGGGGCATCATAAACTGGTTTTATAGACCGTTTAACACATTTTCATCACACTGGTTAACATAGGCTTCCTGGCATTTTCTTAGTTATTGCATTAAGACATTTACATTTTACATTTATTGAGTTTCACATATACCCTTGTAAGATGCACTGCAGATGTAATCCCACCAATCATATTCCCTTTGCTCACCTTCCCTCTCCCTCCCCTCCCTTCCCGCTTTCCCCCTATTCTTGGGTTATAACTGGGTTATAGCTTTCATGTGAAAGCCATAAATTAGTTTTATAGTAGGACTGAGTACATTAGTACATAATAGGGCTGATACTTTTTCTTCCATTCTTGAGATACTTTACTAAGAAGAATATGTTCCAGCTTCATCCATGTAAACATGAAAGAGGTAAAGTCTCCATCTTTCTTTAAAGCTGCATAATATTCCATGGAGAATTGCTGTTTTTTAAAGGTTACCAGAGAAGAGCTTACTAAGAAGGAGACATTTGGATGAATACATAAGGTAGTGAAGAACAAGAACGACCAGCAGCAAGTGCAAAGGCCCGAGGCGAGTGAGTGCCTGGTCTGTGAGTGTCAAGGAGGCCAGTGGGACCAGGGCAGAGAGAGTGGGCTGATGGTTAGGAGACGAGGTCAGGGCAGAAGTAACCTCTTGAGGTGACTTGGGCTTCTCATCATGCACAGAGTAGAAGCCAATGAGAACAGAGGAGGGACATGATTTGATTATATGGTACTTACCAGAATGGCTCTGGCTGACAGAGTGTGTGAGAGACAAGCAGGGAGGCCCGAGAGGAGGCCACTGTGATAATCTAAGTCAGTGATTTTCAACTGATGTGTGTGAGAGGATCTTAGGTGTGCTGGGAAAACTTTTAAAGATCGTTAATTAAATTATTTTCAAAAGAAGTTCAAAACACAGTAAGTATATTCTTTTTTCACTTTTTTTTTGATCAACATAATTTAAGTGTGCTGTGCGATTAAAATGGTTGACAAATACTGACAATGGTAGCTTTGACCAGGTGATAGCACTGAAAGTGGTGAGAAGGTTTAGCTATGAAGGTAAAAGTGACAGGGGCCTGATGGTGGACTAGCAATGGGATGTGAAAGAGGAGAGTTCAGAATGACTCGGTATTTTTGGCCTGAGCAATTGGAGGGATGGCGTTACCATTAACCACACTGGGAAAGACTTCAGTAGGAGCAGGATTTTGAAGGGAAGACTAGGATCTTGATTTTTGGACCTATTCATTTCGAGATGCCTATTAGGTGTCCAGGGATGATGCTGAACAAGCAGTTAGACATATATATATAAATTTGGGAATTATTATTGGCATGTAAATGGGATGAAAATCCATGAGATCATATGAGAACAAGTGAGGGTTGTGTATAGTTAGAGAAGTGAAATGGCACAAGAACTGAACCACGGGGTAGGCCAGAATGAAGAGGTCAGGGAGATGAGTCAGTAAAAGGGACCATGAGGTAGGAGGAATCCAAGGACACCTGGTGTCATGAATATTGTAGGGGAAGGGACAACAGAGGGAGTAACTGCAAATGCTGCAGACAGGCCACCCAGCCCAGGGAAAGAGTGAGGTGGGGGAGGACTGTTCTTGGGTGGCCACCACGCCCAGGGAAAGAGTGAGGTGGGGGAGGACTGTTCCTGGGTGGCCACCCCGCCCAGGGAAAGAGTGAGGTGGGAGAGGACTGTTCTTGGGTGGCCACCCCGGCCAGGGAAAGAGTGAGGTGGGAGAGGACTGTTCTTGGGTGGCCACCACGCCCAGGGAAAGAGTGAGGTGGGGGAGGACTGTTCTTGGGTGGCCACCCCGCCCAGGGAAAGAGTGAGGTGGGGGAGGACTGTTCTTGGGTGGCCACCCCGCCCAGGGAAAGAGTGAGGTGGGAGAGGACTGTTCTTGGGTGGCCACCCCGCCCAGGGAAAGAGTGAGGTGGGGGAGGACTGTTCATGGGTGGCCACCCCGGCCAGGGAAAGAGTGAGGTGGGGGAGGACTGTTCTTGGGTGGCCACCCAGCCCAGGGAAAGAGTGAGGTGGGGGAGGACTGTTCTTGGGTGAATGGTGTTTTTAGATCTATAGTTTCTGGATGAGAAAATAAGTGAGCTTGGAAGGACTTTCAGATGCAGAAAACAGGAAAGAACATTTAAAGAAAGCACTATTTAAACAAGGAAAACTGAAAGTGAATGTGTTTAGTGAAGTATGGGATGTGGTTGGGGACATGTTGCTAGATGAGGCTGGAAAAGTCCCAAGGTATCTTACAGCCTCTGCTAAGGAAAAGAAAAAGGATTGGAATGGTCTTTTATTGAGTTAGAATGGTAATTAATGAAATTTCCCCATGCCAAAATAATCAGGTCAACACTATTGTTTCTATTTTATAGATATGGACAATGAAATTCTGGTGACATAACTTGCCTTACACTTCACAACCTATAAGTGGTAGAGCCAGAATTCCAACTCAGACCTAACTTGCCAGCAGTTTTTGATATTTTCCAGGAACCAGGAACATTGCCTTCCTCAATGTTTTGGTTAGGTATCTGGTAGTAGTGGGAGGCATAGGTTTGGGGCAGGTGTGGTCTCTGAAATCAGCTCAGATGGGCGAACACAGAACAGCCTACAAGTGCTTTTGAATTGTTGACCTTGTATTTTTTACCAAGTGAGCTGGCCAGGTGAGCCATGCTGACAAGGTGAACCACACCATTTAGAGCAGGGAGCACATTCTGGGGTGTTGATTGAAGAAAACTTCAGACACATTTGCCCTCAGTAGATGTACCCTGTTAGTGGTCCAAAATTATTTTGTTTAATATCTGTGGCATGTTTCACCATGTGGAGCATCTGATACCATTTAGACAAAAGACCTAGTAAAGTAAAGCCAGAACAATCTCATTAAAGGAAAAAGCTCTGCTTCTCATGCAAATCCAAAGAGACCCATTTTCAACTCAATGTCATTACTGCCATTCAGTGGGAAAGCATAATTCTCAGAGCAACTTCTGTGCTAAGACCTTATTACAATGATGGGTGTAAAGAAATATCCATGAGATGTGCACATCAGAGGATAACGAGAACTCCAAACCATGACATGTCCAATGAACTGTTTAATTGGAAAGAATTTTACTGGAGACGGCGGCCATCCTCCTGGCTCTCCAGCTATGATGGGAAGTTACGGAGTGTCGATCATCATCAACGCTGCCCACGGCCCAATGGCAGAATGAAATCATATAAATGCAAATTATACTGTAATTAAAGAGGAAAGAGGCAAGAAGCAAAAACATTTAGCTGAGCATGGTCTTAGGAGTCCTCTACTGCCTTTGACAGTCCACAAGGCTCTTAGGATTTGCTTTGGAATCATCCACTGAAGCTGTTTGTTGATGGGGGCAGGAGGTTAATGAGGACGAGTTGCAGGGATGGCTTTGAGGGAGCTGGTGGGACACCAGTTCACAGTCACTGAGGGGTGGCAGGCTGATGGGAGTCTGACCTTTCATATAAGGAGAAAGGTAGTAGGATCCCTGTTTTCTGCTGTTTTTTCCCCATTATTTTTTAGGGTGCTAGCACTGGGGTGTGATGAAAAAGGAAGAAAGGACAAGGGGAGACCATGCTAAGACTGTTTTCAGTGGCTGTAATCACAACCATTCTTTAAAATTTAATTTTTTTGAACAGTTCTAAGATTTTATCCCAAAGCAAAATGACATAAATAAATAAATGAAAACTCTTCGTTTCCATTTTTTGCTCCTGTCTAGTCTCTGCTCCATCCACTCCAGGGACTTCCACCTCTGTTATAGCGTTCCCTGTGTCTTTTCAGGGTATTTTTATGCTTTATAAGCAAATGTTACTATAGACTCTAATTCTTATCCATTTTAGAAGGTTACATGCACTTTGCTTTTTTCACTTAATATATCATGGAGCCTTTTCCATACCTGTATGAAGAAATAGCCTTCTCCTTTCTTGTGGCTGCTCAATAGTCCATGGAAGTATCATACTTTACCAGCCCCTGCTCTTGGACATTTACTTCATTTCCTAGATTTTGCTACTGCAAGCAGGTGCCATTGGAGTGTTTGTTTTCCCCACTGGATTCTGAGCTCTGTGAGGACTCTGTCGAAGGCCTTATTCATTTTGGTGTTTGTGACATACAAGAGAGTCTCTAATAAATAGCAGATGCTCAGAAAATGTGAAGAGAAGGCAGTTAAACCGCACTCAAAAATCCTACACAAGCAGCCATGATGACTTCCCTGTCAGTTTCTCTGTGGGACGAGTAGATGGCTGCCCAGGAAAGGTGATTTCAGTAGCCTTATAGGACCTCATTCTCTCCCCTACACAACTCCAAATCTTCTCAGACTTTCCAGATCATATATGAAATTTCTCTATTCCTTTTATTCCTTAGCTTTCTGCTCTGACTCTTGCTAAATAGCAAATGCTCCACCCTTATATTTGTGGGGGTCTTTGGATCTCACATCTCTGGCTGCTATATCACATATTCTGACCATAGCAATTATTATGAGACAAGAGTCTTAGGAAGCAGAGTAACAGATACCTGAGATTTGCAAGTCCTAACTGGCTCTCATTCATGCTGGCAGATAGTCTCTTACTAGGTTGGGCCAGGGCCTTGGAGTAGAGACTCAAACCCTGAAGTTCTAGCTCTGCCACTCAGTAGTGTGGGACATTGGGCAAATGTCTTAACCTCTGTGTCTTTACTTCTTTATTCATTAAGTAAAGGTTCTTATAGTACCTATCTCAGTGCTTTTGGGCCGCTATGACAAAATAGCACAGGCTGGGTGGCTTACACAGCAGCAATTTGTTTCTCATGGTTTTGAGACAGTTTGAGAAGTCCAAGATTAAGGCAGATTCAGTGTCTGATGAGGGTCCATGTTCCCCCCATTCCACATGTGGTGGAAGGAATAAGGCAGCTCTCTAAAGTCTCTTTTATAATGGCACTAACCCCATTCACTAGGTCTCTGCCCTCACGATCTAATCACTACCCAAAGGCCCTATCTCCTAATCATCACCTGGGGTTATGAATCTCATATATAAACTTCAGGGGAGACAAACATTCATACCATAGCACCTACCTCCTAGCATTGTTGAAAGGTGCAGTGAACATGTGTGGAGTCCTTAGTAGCCACCATGCAGTAAGTGCTGTGTAAGGGTTTGCTGCTGCTGTTATTGGTCTTCAGGTGGGCAGCAGAGTAGATGCCTGCTCTCTGCTTTGAATATCTGCCAGCATACCTTGGCAACCAGCTCAGATCAAGGAAGGGTTGGCCCTCTCTTTGCTGATTTTCTGGGGCAGAAATTTTGGGGCCTTGGTGATATCCAATTGAAATGCTCCTACCCTCATTTGAGGAACTTTAGTTATGACATATAATCACAGTTACCTCACCGCATTTGGAACACTAGGCAGGAAAAGTTTTTCCCTCCCTCTTATTATGTGTTAAAAATGCCCCAAACACAAGCAAGCATACGTTCTAGACAAAGTGGGGCCACCTGCACGGGCATTGTCCACATGAAACACTCCTTTCCTGTGTTACCTTTGTACGGTCTGTCTCCTGGGAATGAACACACAGATTGTTGATGAGTTTTTTCTTTTAAAAATTTTTTTTAAAACTTTAGATTAGTGGGATAGAAATGATGAGATTCCATAGTTTGTATTTGTCAGATTAAAATCTGATTAGAAAGTGTGTCCTACACCCAGGTAGTGTGCCATATATTTGTGCAATGTACTCTTTGGACAGGAATTTCCACAATCTCCCCTCCCCACTGCTTGAATTTCATTGAGTTTTTCCTTGATGAGTTTTTCTTAAGAGAAATAAAAAATATGTACAGCCTATTAATTCCATCATATTCCAAGTTGAAGGGATAACCCATGCTATGAAATAGTGGAGGGTCCCACCTCTATGCTTCAGAATACCACCTGCTTAGGCCTATAAGTGGAATTAAAATATTTTATAGAATTAATTATACATATACCTGGCTGGTTTTCTGTGATCTGTCATATAGATAGAACTCATTATATGAACAAAGAAGGGAGGGCTTTCCTTAGTGGGAGTTGTATAGCTGCACATGAGTAGAATTTATGCAACACTTGATGGGATTTACTAATAAGAGTCATCTGGGACCCTTGCTAAAATCCTGACTCCTTGGCCCTACCACAGAGAAGGTAATTCAGTGAGTCTGGGGTTAGGCTTGGGATCTGAGTTTTTACTTTTTGTCCCAGGTGGTTCTCATGCTCTGGCAAGTCTGGGAAACATTTGCAGAATGGTTAAGAGCTCAGGTCTCGTCAGACTTGGGTTTGAATCCCAACCCTTTTACTTATTAGCTGTGTGACATTGGTCAAATTATTTCACCTGTCTAAACCTCACTCTTCTCATCAGCTAAACAGAGATTATAAAAACAAGTCCTCAAAGCATTGTAAATTTAAGTGAAACCTGATTAGCAAAGCCCTGGACACATAACACATTCTATAAATAACATCTTCTTAAATGTCCAGAATGACACAAAGAGATAGTGTCATTACCAAAATTGGTCCTCAGTTAGAAGGTGAGAAAACTGATATGCAAAGAAGCTAGCCTAAAGGTCACATAGCCAGAAAGTGCCAGAGCCAGGCTTAAAATCGAAGCAACTTCTATTGAAGTGTCCCGTGACAGGCTTGGAGACCACTAATGTTGGAAGAGCATGGAGTGGGGCTTTGGGATACATACCTTGCACATGTGTTGACCCTTTCCCTGTAAGGAGTTGGGAATCTAAAATTCAATCCTAAAGTATTAGGTATATAGATCAGAAGGTTTTCGTGAAAGATTGATAAAGATAAAGTTAGAACTGAAAGAGAAGGTCTTCATAGAAAGGAAGAAACCAGTATTTTTCCAGGTTTATAATATGAAGCATCTAACAAGAAGTGAAATTCCCACAGTTTCATGCTTTGCACTCTCATAACCTTGTGATTTCATCATTTGAAGCCTAGCAACCTGTGATCACACAGTCTTGAGGTCTAACAGCAGTCTTCTGGTGCTTTAAGGACAGACCTGAGGTTTTCTTTTTTTAAGTTTTTGAAGTCAAATTTAAATAAAACCTAATCAAATCTGAAACCAAATATTCACTCAATACTTTTGATGAGATAAATGATGACAGCAATTTGGCTGCCCTGGTAGGAGGCTGTGAAAAGCAAAAAGAGATTTCCAGAGACTACTTGTGCTTGAATTTCAGGGCCGTGCTAGAAAGATTAAAGGTGCAGCGTTCCTATTGATTAGCTCAAATTGATCAGACCTTTACCCTGGATGCCTAACTAAAGCACACAATTCATATACTTTTAGCCTCAACCATTATTTTATAAATAATATCTGTATTTAATAAAAAGTTACAAGACTCATAAAGAAGCAGGGTAATGTGACCACAGGAAAGATAAAATTCAGAAAATAGCATTGTCTACGGTCATACCACCCTGAACACGCCCAATCTCATCAGAAAATATTAATAGCATTGAAGTTGGAATTAGCAGACCCGGCACTGGAATTAGTAGACAGGAACTTCAAAATATTTATAAGAAATATGTTAAAAGAGCTGCAGGAAAAGATAAATATAGCGAGTAAAGACATGTGAGAATTTAGAGAGGATATAAACTGTAAAAGAGAGTCATGTGAAAATTCTAAGATTAAGAAATGTGCCTTAAAAACATTTCGCTGTGTGGAAGAGCAGATTACACACGCAATTGAAGAAGGGTTTGAAGATGAAGACACAGAGTAAAAGCCATCCAAACAGAAGTACAGAGTGAAAAAGGGTTGAAAGAAAGAAATAGAGACTCGTGATCTGTGGGTAGCAGTAAGTGCTCTAAAATATACATAATTATAGTTCTAGCAGGAGAGGACAAGGAGCGGGGCAGAAACATTTTTTGAAGAAATGTTTGACTGGAAATTTCTAACGTTGATAAAAACAACAATGTACAAGTCCAGGAAGCTCAACAAACCCTAAGAAAGATAAATTTAAAGAAAATCACACCCAGATACATTATTGTCAAGCTGCTGAAAACCAAAGATAAAAAATCTTGAAAGCATCTGGTTAAGGGTGATGCAGCACATGCTGGGTAACAATGTTCCAAATGACCACCGACTTACCCGCAGGGAAAAATTGTGCTCAGAAGACAGTTGAATAAATCTTTAAAGCATTGGGGAAAAACTGGCAGCACAGAATTCATGCCCAGTGAAAATATCCTTTAAGAATGAAGGCAAAGTAGTGGCACTTTCAGACTGTAAACACACACACACACACACATTCATACACACTCACATACCCATCCCCCCCCCAGATAATTAATTGATAGCAGGCTTTTACTATACAAAATGCTAACGGAAGGTTTTTAGGTTAAAAGGCAATGATAGGTGAAAAGTTAGATATTCAGAATGGAATAGAGAACATCAGGATGGTAATGTATCAGTAAGTAAAATATAAAATACTATTTTTCTCTTTTTAATATAATTTTATTACAACTTATTCTTTAGGGACAGGGTCTTGCTATTCTCCCAGACTGGTCTCAAACTCCTGGCCTCAAGCAATCCTCCCACCTCAGGCTCCCAAAGTGCTGAGATCATAGGCATAAGCCTGGCCTATTTTCTTCTTAATTAAAATAATGAGAGTTTAAAGTTGAATTATTGTATCATCTTATGGGATTTATGATATATGTCAATGGAATTTATATGAAAATTATAAGATATAGGATGGGAAATTGGTGTCTTATTTTTCTACATGTTGCTGCATAACAAATTACTACAAATAGAGAAGCTTAGAATGACTCAAATTTATTAGTTCACAGATTTATAGGTCAGAAGCCCAGAATGGTTTGACTGGAGGCCAAAATCAAGATGTAGTTTAGGCTGGGCTTCTATTTGGAGCCTCTAGAGAAGAATCTACCTTTAAGCTCATTTAGTTGTTGGTGAAATTCAATTCCTTGTGGTGGTAGGATTGCTCCTTTGCTGGGTGTCAACAAAGGGCTGCTCAGTTTCTAAAAGCTTCCCATGTTTCTTGGTAGATGGGCCCCTTCATCTTACAGCCAACAGTGACACTTCAAATTTCTCTTGTACTTTGAATCTTCTGACTTTTTCTCTTTTGCCATAAGCCAGAGAACACTCCATGCTTTTAAAAAGACTCACCTGATTAGATTAGGCACATCTGGATAATCTCTGTATCTTAAAGTGAAAGGACTTGGGCTTTTATTAACATCTGTATAATCACGTCACAGCAGTACTCAATGTTTGATTGAATAACCAGGGAGAGCAATCTTAGGGACCATCTTTAAAATTATGCCTACCCCAGTGGATACATGGACCTGTGTTATTAAACATTTTCTGCATTTTAAACGAAACAGTACAATCTTAGCTTGAAATAGACTGTGAAAAGTTAAGGATGTATGTTGTAGTCCTTTCAGCAACCATAAAAACTATAATTCAAAGAGAAATAGTTAAAAAACCAAAAAATTCTAAAAATTATTATTTATTAACCTAAGAAAAAGCAGGAGAAGAGGAGCAGAGGAACAATAACAAAGGAGACAAACGGAAAGCACACAGAGAAATGTGTTAAACTCTACTCAGAAATAGAATGAGTGACCTATTTATATATATAATGATATACATGAATTCCCAATAACCCCCCCAAAAGATTGCATACTGTATAATTTCATTTATATAAATTACAAAAGTGCTAAAAATAACCTCTGGTGGAAAAAAGTCAACAGCTGTCACCTTGGGGAGGGACGAAAGGGAAGTGACAATGGATGACTTTTTTGGGTAATGGTAATGTTCTGCATTTTGAAAGAGATTTGGGTTGCACATGTGTGTGCATATGACAGGTGTCATCAAATGGCACACTTAAGATTTGTGGATTTCACTATGTAAATTTTACCTCAAAAGAAAAAAATGTAGAGTAATATTAACTGTAGTTGAGATATATGCTAAGGTATTTATGATGAAGTGTACTTATACCTGCAATTGACTTGTATAAAAATAAGAGGAATTGATGGATAAATGATAGGCATGTAATAAAACAATTTTAATCAAATTCTAATGTGGAATCTAGCTATTGAATAGGTAGTATAAAATCCTTTCAACACTAATCCTTTTAATCCTTTTCACATCACTGTGTGTTTGAAAGCTTTCTTAAAGAAATACAGGTAGGGCGGCACCTGTGGCTCAGTGAGTAGGGTGCTGGCCCTATATACCGAGGGTGGTGGGTTCAAATCCGGCCCTGGCCAAACTGCAACAAAAAAATACACAGGTGTTGTGGTGGGCGCCTGTAGTCCCAGCTACTCGGGAGGCTGGGGCAAGAGAATCACCTAAGCCCAAGAGCTGGAGGTTGCTGTGAGCTGTGACAGCACAGCACTCTACTGAGGGTGACAAAGTGTGATTCTATCTCTAAAAAAAAAAAATAAATAAAAAATACAGGTAAAAACATGAAGGTTCTTAAAACATTTTAAGATAAACAAAAGAGGAGATAATTTGTTGGCAGCAGACCCGCCTATAAGAAATGCTAAAACAACTTTTTCAGGTGAAAGGAAATTAATACCAGATGGACATTTAAATCAATAGATAGGAAAGAAGACCAGCGGAAATAGTAAAGAGAAATACCATTTTTCTTTATTTTCTGTATTCCTTAAAGCCAATTGATTGTTTAAAGAAAAAATGATAATAGTTATTGTGGCATTCAAAATATATGTAGGAGTAAAATATACAAAAACAATAGTACAAAGGGCAGGAGGGGTATAAATAGAATTATGATTTGTAAGTTTCTTCATTATACAAAAATTATACAAAGTGTAATATTATTTCTAGGCAAACTATGATAACAGTGTTTATCTCAATTTTTAGGGCAACCACAAGACAGACAAAAAGAGTTATAGTCAAAAATCCAATAAGGAGGCAGAATGTAAAACTAAAAAAAGCTCAATTAATCCAAATAAAAGGAGGAACAAAGGAAGAAAAAACAGAAAAGTAGAAAATAAGAATTACATTAAACATAAGTGGATGAGACATGCTATTTACAAGGCAGAGATCGCCAGATTGGACATGAAAGTCATACTCAACCCTCTGCTATTTAAAAGATGAAATATAAGATAAACAGGTCAAAGTAAAAGGAAGAAAAACACATTCCTTATAAATACTAAGCATTGGAAATTGGTGTCATACCAATTTATAACTGGTAGTTATATTGAAAAATCATATATGGAGCATTATTAGAGCTAAAAAGGATCATTTCATAGTGAGAGGCTCCATTTTAGTTTAAATATCTCTATAAAAGATTCTGGATTTCAGCCAGATTGGTGAGCTATTTCTCTAAACCTGTTTTGGCAAATAATACTCTCATTTATCTTACTGCTTTCTAATATTCATTTGCTACAAAGTAATTTTTTAAATTTTTTATTTCTTGAAAAACTTTGCAAAGGTAAGATCAATTTTAAACAATTGCCAGTGGTTCCGTGCTCCTAACAGTGCACTTACCTTCATTTTATCCTGTTCCTTTGTAGTCCTGGTCCACATGCACATGCAGTTTTTATAACTGAAGTTATAGCAGGGGTACAATTTTGTGTTCTGGTTATTTACCAGTAAATACCACTTTGTTTTCCTAAAACATTTCCTTTACATAGCATGTAATTATGGCAAAGTTTTACAAACTTGGCACTAGATAATTATTTTTATTTTTATTTTTTTTGAGACAGAGCCTCAAGCTATCGCCATGGGTAGAGTGCTGTGGCATCACGGCTCACAGCAACCTCCAACTCCTGGGCTCAAGTGATTCTCCTGCCTCTGCCTCCCAAGTAGCTGGGACTACAGTTGCCTGCCACAATGCCTGGCTATTTTTTAGTTGCAGCCATCATTGTTGTTTTGGCGGGCCAGGACTGGATTCGAACCTGCCAGCTCAGGTGTATGTGGCTGGTGCCTTAGCCGCTTCAGCCACAGGCACCAAGCCGGCACTAGATAATGATTTATTGTGGGGAGCTGTCCTGAGCATTATAGGATGCTTAGCAGCACTCTTGACCTCTACCCCCTAGGATTCCAGGAGGCCTCAATCCCCAAGGTCTGACAATCAAGTATGCTTCCAGATGACAAATGGTGTCCAAGAGGAAAAATTGTTCCTGGTTTAGAACCTCTAAATTCTAGGAATCGTTTTATTGGCTGCCTAATATTATATACATTTAATTAACTTACATGTTGCCAAATTATTTCCTGTTCCTGGGCAACTATGTCCATTCTGCTATTTCAAATTCTACAAGAGGCATACTCATAGCCACTTCTTTCTTTTTGATTATTTATTTTCCTTAGTTTAAATTATTGAAAGTGGGAATTATGGGTTAAAGGTCATTTGATTATCCATTTGGGGCCTTTGGGGAGAAAAGTGACCCAAACCTTGGACTTTGGGTGGTCTTACGCCCTGAGTTCATCCTCTGCCAGTAAAAATCACCTGAATCATTTAGGACCTACCTGTGTTGCTGAGAAAAGTGCTCAATGACTTACACATTTTGGTGCTGGGTTGACAAATTAGTTATTTGAGCTATAAATTACTGCGATGATCCATAAATCAGATGCATATTATATAAATCAAAAGATGCCAGCGTACAATGGGAATTTAAGAATACTAATTTATAAAACACATTATGATAGATTGGGACATGCAATAAAGGAAAACTGTGGCACATCCATCAATGTCTCCTCACCCAGGAGAGATTAGATGCCCAGACTGGCAGGGATGATGCTGGGAAGTAATTTAATGTCGACAGACTCTGCTTGGAAGGAGAATGTCGGGAAACGTTAGTGCTTCCTGCAAAACAAAGAGATTGCTGATGTACAATTTAACTTCCTAGAAACTTCCAAAGTGCAGTTTTCCTTTCGTGTATTTTTCCTTCCTAAGTGTCTGATGTCACCAGGTCTAGGGTTGAAGCATGGGTTTGGAAAGTACCCAAGCTTTTTCTCCTCCTCGTGCATGCTGCTTCTCCAGTTCAGAATTCCCCCCAGTCCTCTCTGCTCTACACTGCTTTATATTCGTCCTCCAGATCTCAATTTGCATGTCCTTGCCTCTGGAGCACCTTCCGTGGCACTCCCAGCTGGATCAGGTCGTCCTTTCACAGGCTTCTGCTGCTCCTGGCTTCCCCATGACGTCCTCATGTCTGACGTCTCTATTCCCATTTGTTGCTGGTCTGTTCTATGGCTCTCCCTTGCTCCAGCGTCAGCTCCCAGAGGAAAACAACAGTATCTGTCTTGCTTTCTGCTGTGTGTCCAGCACTGAGTGCATTGCTGGTGCAGGAGTGTTTACAGAATGAATGAATAGATGGCAGAAAGGAGGCTCCCACAGCTGGGGGCTGAGGGCTAGGACCCTGTCCCTGACAGATGCTGCAGCAGTGAGGCAAGGGCAATAGTTTCTACACAGACTTCCTTAGCTGTTTTAGGGGAACTTACTAAAGGTTCTAACAAAAAGCATGTTTGGCGGTTAGATGTGTCTGAAAAAGCTGTATGCTTCATGTCCCTCTAGGAGGGTTGAGATGCCCATTACCATAGCAGAGTTTCTGTAGGGTCGTCTAATTAAAACTGAAATATTTCTATTTATTTTTATTTATTTATTTATTTATTTATTTATTTATTTATTGTTAAATCATAGCTGTGGACATTTGTGCAATCAAGGGATACAATGTGCTGGTTTCATATACAATCTGAAATATTCTCATCAAACTGTTCAATGTAGCCTTCATGGCATTTTCTTAGTTATTGTATGTAGACATTTATATTCTGCATTTAGTACGTTTCACATGTACCCATTCTAAGATGCACCATAGATGTGGCCTCACCCACTACCCTCCCTCCACCAAAACCTCCTCCCTCCTTTCCCCTCCCTTGGCCCTTTCCCCATATTCTTGTGCTATAGTTGGGTTATAGCCTTCATATGAAAGCTATAAATTAGCTTCATAGTAGGGATGAGTACATTAGATACTTTTTCTTCCATTCTTGAGATACTTTGCTAAGAAGAACATGTTCCTGCTCCCTTTTTGTTTTCATTTGTGTAGATTATGTTTTCCATCCTTTATGTTGAGACTGTGCAATTATTTGCAAATTAGATGGATTTTTGTTTGGAAATAGCCTATTCTGATTATTTTCCATTCAACCAGCCTATCTCTTTAGCATTAAGACTGTTCACATTCAGTGTTAATATTGATTTTCAGAAATCTGTTCCATCCAACTTGCTTAGTGATACATTTTTGTTTTGTTCTCCCTCTTGTGCTGGTGTTTTATATGAGTTGTGTGCTTTAACTCTGGGGCATTTTAATACTTGAAGGTAGTTATTTTGCTGTTCTATGTATAGTGCACTTCTGAAGAATTTCCTGTAGGCAGGTGTAGTAGTGACAAATTCCCTTAGTATTTGCTTCTCTGTAAAAGTATTTCTTCATAATTTATGAAACTTAGTTTTGCAGGATACAGAATTCTTGGTTAACAATTATTATATTAAGAAAACTAAAGATGAGGCCTGAACCCTTTTGGCTTGTAAGGTTTATACTGAGAAGTCTGTTGTTAGCTTTGTTGGTTTTCCTTTGTCAGTTAGTTGTTGCTCTCATCTTGCAGCTTGTAGAACTTTCCTTCCTTCCTTCCTTCCTTCTTTCCTTCCTTTCTTTCCTTCCTTCCTTCCTTCCTTCCTTCCTTCCTTCCTTCCTTCCTTCCTTCTTTCTTTCTTTCTTTCTTTCTTTCTTTCTTTCTTTTTTTGACATTGCACAGCTTGATGCCTATGTGTCTTGGAGATGTCTTGTTTGCTACGAATGTTCCTAGTGTTTTATGGTCATCTTGAAACTGGATATCTGAATCTCTGATGAGATCCAGGAAGGTTTACTCATGTTTTTTGTTTTTCTGTTATCCTTCAGGATTATCAATAATTCTTATATTGCCCTGGTTTGCATAGTCCCATATCTGAGTGATTGTTCATTGTTTTTTCTGCACTGGGTTAGTTCAAATCCTTATCATCACACTCCAAAATTCTTTATTCTGCTTATTCTAATCTGATATTGAAGCTTTCTGCTCTATTTTGAAATTCCCCAAATGACTCTTTTATTTCTTTAACTTCTGTGATATCTTGTGTTGTCTCTCTCTTTAACAACTTTTTCTTTTTCCTTTTCTTTTTTTTCATTTACATTCTGAAGTAGTTTTCTTGCTTGTTTGTTTTAACTTCCTTTTCAATTCCATTCATCTTATTTATCATCCATTGTTAGAAACCTATTGTGATCCTTTAAAAGTGTCAAAACAGCTCATTTTAAAAAATGTTGTCAGCGTTTTCTTTTCTTTCTTTCTTTCTTTTCTTTTCTTTTTTCTTTTTATTTTTTTGCAGTTTTTGGCCAGGGTTGGGTTTGAGCCCACCACCTCTGGCATATGGGGCTGGCACCCTACTCCTTTAAGCCACAGGTGCCACCTGTCAGAGTTTTTATTCTAGTTCCTTCTCATCTAAAACTTCTTCCCTCTACAGGAGATTGATACATTTATAGCACATCTGTTCTTTTCTACTGGGAGCTCTCCTGTTTATTGCAAAGAAAGAGAGGTCGCTGGATGATACACTCTAGAAGATTGTTTCAACATGAGTTGGGTGGATGCACTGTGAGCGTTTATCACTGTTGTTCTCCTCTGTCTCCTGTCTTACTGTTCCCTTGCCGTTGTCAGTGGTGGTCTCTGCATTGCATAGTGAGTGAATGCACATCTCACCTAGTTCTGTAAGCTCAGTGGTTGTTGCCTGCCGGCTTTAGCACTGCCCTGCTCAGATCTGTGCACGGTAGTGTTGGTCATCAACCTGGCTGGCTTGATCAGTGATTGACAGCCCACATTGGTTTGGGAGCTGCCCAGTTTAGATCTGTGGACAGCAGCAGTTGTTGGCCTGCACTGACTTGGCAATTGCCCTGCTCAGACCCACAGGGAATGGCAGTGCTGACTTGAGCACTCCCCACACTCATGCCTGTGGGTGGTACCGTTTGTCAGTTGGTGCTGGCTTGAGTACTCTGTCCATGTCTATAGGCACTGGCCATTGTCAGCCCACAGTGGCCCAAATGTTCCCTCTACCCAGGTCTCCCAGCAGCAGTGGACCATGCAGCTTCTGCCCATAGGACTCATGAGAGTGCTCAACCCCTCTGTTCCATTCCTGGTCTATCAGAAGAAATGGGAGGCAGTAGGAATGAATCTGACCCCTGGGTAGAAGCAGCATTCCAGATCTGGGGTCTGAAAATGGCACAGCTCCCAGGATTTGTAAATCAGAGTTTCTCTGCTGTGCCTTCTTTCCAGAGCAATGCCACTGTACAGTCTCCAGTTAGGTCCTTAAGTCAGTCCTGTAGACTACTGCTGTAGAGGGTCCCTCCTGAAGTTTGCATAGCTGTGATCATGGGGAGAGTATGGAGCTGGGGGATTCTCTCCTCTGTCCCTTCCCCACATGCACTAGCCTTCCCCAAGTGTCTCCACACTCACAGGATAGTTGGCCTCTCTTTCTTCTCCTGCACTTTGGGTGCTTCCTGCTGACTCTCTTTTGATTCCAAATGCTCTCTCTTAGATGATGGATCTGAAAGTGGACATCCACCTGCCAATTTGAGTCTTCTCTGTGAGAGCAGCATGTGCAGGCTGCTTCTAGTGCAGCATCCTGATATATAAGGGTGCGTCATTCACCAGTTGTTAGAATGTAGCATTACCTGAAATCAGCATTGTGACCTAATGTTGATATTTTCATTTTTTCCTTTCTTTCTACATTTCCTCCTCAATTAAATAGAGAAAACTGACTTAGTTTTCATGCTGAAATTTTCAGAATACCATTAAACAGCAGCATACTGTATAATAATAATTATTTTTTACCTTCTCCATTTAAAAATGTTAAAGGAAAAAAAATTGCTCAACTATGAACCAGAAGAGAAAAGTAAATGCTGGCAAAAAAAAAATTCTCTTGACTATAGTACATTGCAATAGTGATTTTTAAATATGTCAAGCTGTTATAAATATTAAAGATTCATTACAGGAATTAGAACAAAGAAATTTGTTGTCCTGACATAAAACAGTTTTTAACAATATGAAATAAAAAAAAAATACTAAAAAAATTGTACTCAGTACTAATTAGAAAATAGTAGATCAACGACTACTGGTCCACATGCAAGAAAAACACAATTAAATTCAAGAGGAGGGGAAGAGAGAAAGAGTGGAAAGGGGAGGGGGCTCGATAAGTTCCCTCCTTTGGGTACAATGGAGGGGCATGTGGAACACTTCCTGGGTGCAGGACTCAACTACAACACAGACTTTAGACTTTATCTTACAGATGCAAATGATGTAAACTAGTCAAATGTATCCTCATATCAACCCGAAATAAAAGTGAACAGTGTTTATTATAGATAAACAGAGAGACAGTATTTTACATGGTTTGACTCCCCTGGTTCATGATTTAATTCATGACTCTGGCATACGCTGGGTGCTTTGGGAAATCACATTAAGTATTTCATAGCAAAAAAAATAATTTTCAGAAATCCTGATATTTATTTGTTTGTTTTAAATCTTACCTTGAATCAATCATATTCTACATGAAATATAACTTGACAAAATGTAATAGGTTTTAGTGTATGCATAAAATGAGAATTTTCAAATCATTCATATATTAAAATTAATTTTATAAATACAAATACATATTGATTACCTATTAAAATTTTAAGGTCTATTTATTTTAATAAGTCTTTAAAAAACTTAAATCTCACTTATGAATATAAATGTAAAACTCCCAAATAAGTCTTCTTTTACTAGGCATTATTTATCCTTAATGATGTTGGGCTGATTCTAATTATGCATGCATAGATTTCCATTAACCTGTTAACTTATATAATTTATCAATTCAATAAGTCAAATAATTAATTCAGAATATTTATTAAAAGTAAACTATAGCTTTCACATTAAGGCTATAACCCAACTATACCACAAGACTATGAGGAAAGGACCAAGGAAGGGGAAGGGAGGGGGGAGGTTTGGGTGGAGGGAGGGGGATGGGTTGGGCCACATCTATGGTGCATATTTTTATCTATAGTAATAATAAAATAATAATAATAATAAAATATTACTGTGAAAGAATATACACACAATTTTTTCCTGATTATTCTTAGAAAATCTTTCCTAGTAAAATGTTTCTTCATTATCTTTAACTTACTAGTATTTAGGCTCATCTTAAAGAAAGTTCTTTTTATTTGTTCCTCTTTCTGTTCATCCTTTTTTTTTTTTTTTTAAAGTGGTCTTGTGAAAACTCTGCCTAGATTTCTAAATGACCACCCAGAAACTTTTCTTATAGTAATGGTTCAGGGTTCTCACACGAGAGAAAATTTGGGCAGAGAGCAGATCCAATCACTGAGCCTTAGACCAGACCCAAAGGGATAGCTGCCTCTATTATTTCTATCATTATAAACTTGAGGCTTGGAATTCCTTAGAGTTTTCAGTAATTCCTGTGTTCAATCTCTTTACATATGTGAAATGGCCCCATCTCAAACCCTATATTTATCTAGTCTATTTCACAAACCTGCCATGCAGGCGAATACTTTGGTTTCCATTATTCTGCACAAGTCAAAAATCCTACTTTTTTTGGTCCTGTAGGCTCCCAACTCTAGTCTCTGCAGATTGTTATAGCTTTATTCACATTATAATATGTAATTTTCCATTCTCACAAGTTAAGACAAATGTTTAAGAATTAAAAATATGATCCTATAAGGCAATTTTAACCTGAGGTTTCAAGTGTTCAACCTATTTTATTAAGAGACTCAAATTTTGTATTTTTCTCTTTATTATTGAGTGCCATGTCTCTTAAAGTATTACACATAGATGTATATGCATAAAAGGATACGTTTTTGAATAGAATCTTCTATGTTGTGTATTTCATTTTAAAATAATATCTATCCACACTGAAAAGAAGCAGACCTACTGATCATCAATGAGCCCTAATACAATAATGTTTAATAATCAAACCTTAAACCTGAAAAACCACTTTTTCACTCTATGGCATTGTATGATAGTTTTTAAATCACATCAAGCTTGTCTTGCAGGTCTTGCTTTTTATTTAGTAAGAAAAATTGAATAACAGTCTTCCGCAATGAAATAAATGAATACAATATAATTATTGGATCTTTAAATCCTTCTTCTGAAGAAGTATTAAAGTTTATGAAAATTTCAGAAGCAAATATCTGAGTACATTCTAATTATAATTAAATAAGCACATATAATATTTTTGAATCATAGAGATGCGAACTGAAAGAATGATCATATTAATCATTTGCTCACTAATGTTTCTGCTTATGTCATCATAATTGTACAATAACTTATTGGTCTTGTTGGCATTAACCAATGAAACTGCATATTATTACTAATTCACATATATTTATTCAAAAGTGTAATTATGAACAAATTTTAATATTAATAGTAGAAGTATTCAAAAGCCAACTTTATGCAACAGTCCTTTTCATACAGAGTAAAATCTCATGTATCTGAAGAAGTTTACTATGTGTTTTCCAAATTGACTTTGCTATTTATTTTCCTTTTTACAATTTTGAAAACTAAAAAAGTCACATTTCTTCAATTATACCGGGTGTTCATAAAGTGTGCAATTTAAACGAGTTAACGTATTAAATTGCACAATTGCACATGAAAATCATGGACACCCTGTATACCATTTCCATGTGAATTATTACAACACAATATTAAATATGGTGCTATAATGTTGATTTTACTCTTCCAACTATCAGCATTGCCTCTGTACTTGCTGTTTATATAGCACATTACATATAAGGTTATAAATTTTGCCATTACTTTTTTATAGAAGCTTTGGTATACAGCTGTGCCTGTATTAATGTAATGTGAAATTGAATACTGAAAACAGTAACAATTGTTTCAGTTATTTCAGATGATTCTAATATTTATATATTTGTTAGAATCAACTACATAATTTGTATGTTATTGCTTTCTGGAAAGTGAATGGTTAGAAGCTCACTTGTCTTTTTTAGTGAAGAAAATAAGGTAATGATGTTACAAGAAAAAGTGGTTTCAATATAGGAATGGTTCCAGGAAGCCAGAAGAATGCAGAGAAAAGACTGTTTTCATGTTTCTTGAAATACACTTCTCAACACTTTATTTCTCTTCTGTCCACAATGGCATAACTTCCTGTTCAATATATTAAACAAACAGAAATAGAAGCCTATATTTGGACAGAATTACAGTAGTATGTTATTGACTCAATTGATTCTATTCTTGTTACTTTGTTGATGGAATCTAAGCAGTGGTAATTCTCATAAAAACATATATTCCGCTTATTTTACCATAAAGTATGGAAGAAGCAGCAGATTTGTACATTTGATGATATGAGAAAACAATTGTTATACTTTATATCCCATAGTAAATTATTTTAGAAAAAGGGTAAAAAAATTATTTCAAAAAATTGTAATAAAATCCAACTTTTGATAGTTCAGATTTAGGAACAGTTGATTTGCCCCAGGTTTTGAAGTTTATTCTGGTTAAGTTACTCTTTTATTTACAGAGCTAATTTATAGTGTAAATGAGTTTGGAATGGAAATGACTGTTACTTAAAGTGAAACGAAATTAAAATAACCTTTTAACAACCCTTTCACGTTTTAGAGACATTCGCATATTATTGGAAAGATAATAAAGGTATATTATTAACACTTCATTAACTTTAGTTCACACCAGATCTCTACTCAGCAAAACTTTAAAAAAAAGTACTTTTCTATTTTTTTAGGTAAGTTTATTAATTAAGATTACAGTAAGCTGCATATAGCAAAAAAATGAAATAATTGGCTTAAAGAAGAGTGAGCTTTATTTATTCCTCCCATTAAAAATGTGTAGAGGTTAGACAGTCTGTGATTTACAAGGCAGCTCCAAAGCATAATAAATGCAAGCTCTTTCAACTCTTTGCCCTGTCGCTTGAGGCATGGTGGTTACACCTACCATATCATGTCAAACTCCAATCAGTGGAGTGCTGAGAAGAGCATGGCCTGTCTTTTTTATAGTCATCTTTAAAATCCCCAGGTTGCCTATCCACTCATAGGTAAAGTTATCCAGATTTTAGAGACACTGGGAAATAATAGGAGTTAAGGGGATGCAATTTTTACTTTTTGTGGCAATGATATAATAGAACTATACGTCGTCCATGTAAACTGCTATGTTGAATACAAAACAGAAGCTTACGATGATTGTAAAATACTCTAATATTTCATGTTCATGCATTTTTTAAGTAAAAAAAATTGTTAATATTGAATCTTGGTTGTCATAACATACTAGTCTAAAGATTCAGAAAAAATATATTCCTTTTTTAATTATAATCCCATCTACCAATGCTATATTTTAATATGTATCTCTGTGACAAGTAGGAGGATGGTGGGAAGGATGTATTTCTGGGATGCTCTTTGGATTGTGTGCGTAGTGGGAGCTTTTTTCTGTAATCTTTAACCTCCTCAATGCCTGCCCATTGTCTTCCCACCACCTAGTTCCAAGGATCCATCTTTACCAAAGGTTAATCTCTTACCTCTCCACAGGTTGAAGGGCCTACCCCCTGTCTCTACCTCTGGCACCTTCAGCCCTCATCCAACATTAGTGGAGAGGCTCATTTGCCCAGAAGTCACTAGAAACAAGAAACGAAGAAGAAACCAATCCCATGAAAAGTGGGGAGATACTGAATCTGGAAACTGCGTCTGTTTTCTTTATGAATTACTGAAAACAGTATTGATTTTTCTTCAAAGTCTACCTGGTATCATCACATGGGAAGAACTAAGTATTTTTTTTCTTTTTTAAGTTAGTCAAGTGAAGCAGTGGAAATGGGGAAGGAACAAGAATCTGTAACTGGTTGTGATCAAGTTGTAAACACCACTGCTCTTGGACCAGCCTGTGTATTTTTCTTATTGAAAGTACTTTGATCCAACTCCAAAATGACTAGTAGAGTTGACTTGTGTTTAACATCATTTTATGACTTTCTGAAAAAGTACTGCCTCAAATAAGGCTGTATAGTCTGGGACATAGAAAAGGCTAGATGATTTGATACTTTTTCAAAATTTACGTGACATTTTGGTAAACATATTAAGGTAAGTTTTTAAAATAAAAATGGTGTTGTTTAGTTTTTAGTTAGAACATCATTAATTTTTGATGAAACAGCATCATTTCAAATTTCAGGAAAATTATGGAGTTTTCAAATTATATTTTGAATTACATTCCATATTAAATGTGTGGTGTGTAGTCTTCCAATGCTTATATATCTTGGTGTGCTATAATTGAAATTAGTTTTAAAAATACTTGATATTCTAAAATTGTTTAAGTCAGCAAGATGCTCATGACTGATTATTTAGTTTATTTTTTCAGCTACACTTGTAAGCATCCTAGGTACAGCTTTTTAAAAAGCTGCATATAGAAATGTGCTTGCATCCACTTAGTGTATTTACAAATGGGAAAAAATGGGAGAAACTGATGTAAAGTGCAAAATTAATTTAGTAAGTGTAATACAAAGTTGTAGTAAAAAGTCTGACAGTTAAATTCAGGAAACTATCATAGAAAAGTGCTACATCCCTCATTGCTGAATATCACTCCTGTCACCGTCACTTGGGAAGCTGTACACTGCAGCAGTATCTAGTCCAACCTGCAAAACCATTTTGGAATTCTGTTTTCTGAAATGACCATCAGAGCTGTTATCATATTACCCTTGTTATCCTGAATGTCCTCAAAATATTTTCTTTTCAATATTTTCTTTATCTTTGAGTAAAGAAAAAAGTCACTGGGGCCAGATTAGTTGAGTAGGGAGGATATCCCAATGCAGTTACTTGTTCCTGGCTAAAAACTCCCTCACAGACAGTGCTGTGTGAACTGCTGCATTATTATGATGCAAGAGCCATGAATTGTTTGGGAAAAGTTCAGGTCATTTTTGTCTAGCTTTTTTCAGCGCTTCCAAATTGTAAAATTGGATAGCTGTCTGTCCTGCTGTTACAAAGTCATAATGAACAATTTTTCTAATATCAAAAAAGGTAGGTAGCAACATTGTTTTATTTTTGATTTGGACTGAAGGAACATTTTTGGTCATGGAGAATTGATTGACTTTTCTTCTGCACTTTGATGCTTTGTTTCAGGGTCATATTGGTACACAAAGGTTTCATCAGCAGTGTTTCATCACCAGCGATAAGATGGCCCAAAATAGTGCCTTGCAAACTTCAACTCACCTTTGCTTTTGTTCAAGAGTTAGGTCCTTTGGGGCCATTTTTGCATGCACCTTTTTCATGCCAAGATTTTCAGTTAAGATTTTTCTATTTCATTATTGATGTTTCTTGGTCTGCTGTGTTTCTCACAGACAACTGATGATTTAATCATACAATTCAATGAAATTTTGCAATATTTCTTCAGTTTTGTTTGTTACTGGCAGTTTTGTTTGTTACTGGCAGCCTTCATCAGTGATACTTTCTCTCCCCTCAGAAAAATGGTTCATTCATTCTTTTTTTTTTTTTTTTGAAACAGTCTCCTTGCCCTGGAGTTGAGTGCTGTGGCATCATCATAGCTCACAGCACATAAATGCCTAGGTTAAAGTGATCTTCTTTCCCCAGCATCCCAAGTAGCTGGGATAACAGGCTTCCACCACAGCATCTGCCCAGTTTTTCTATTTTTAGTAGAAATGGGATCTCACTCTTGCTAGTCTCAAACTCCTGACCTTAAGGAATCCACCCTCCTTGACCTCCCAGAGTGATGTTTACTCAATTTAAACATTTAAGCTTGGACTAAAGTGTTCCTGATTTCACTTTCACTCTTGCCAAGTTTAACAAGAAAATTAATGTTTGTTCATTATTCTAATTCAAGCTTTGACATTCTCCCAATGGCACACACACAGAAAAAAAAACACCTGATAATAATGAATGCCATTCAGCCAGACACCACCACCACCACAGGTTGATATGGCTAAGCTATGAGACACTGGTATACAAAGATTATGAAACCTTTCTGAGTTGTTTGTACAGTGCTGCCAATGTAAGTTCACAGTGACAAGTTTACAAACTTAATTAACAGACCTCATATTTAATATTGTTGCAAGAAAGTAAAATTGTTGTAACTTTAACCTTCAAAAGTTTTTTTTTTTTTTGATCAATGCTATTAAAAAATATCTTATTAAAGTTTCTAAGTTATTTTTGAAGACCAGGTGCTTTTTAAATTTGAGAATATATCTGGTTTTGTTCTTTTTACTCAAAAGCATCAAATGGCTCTATCAAAAGATATGATCAATGGATTTAAAGGATAACTTTATTTTTTTTAATTTAATTTAATTTTTTTTATTGTTAAATCATAGCTGTGTACATTAGTGCAATCGCCTGTAACCATTCTAAGATGCACCATAGACGTGGCCCCACCTACTACCCTCCCTCCACCAAAACCTCCCCCCTCCCTTCCCCTTCCTTGGCCCTTTCCTCATAGTCTTGTGCTATAGTTGGGTTATAGCCTTCATGTGAAAGCCATAATTTAGCTTCATAGTAGGGCTGAGTACATTGGATACCTTTTCTTCCATTCCTGAGGTACTTTGCTAAGAAGAATATGCTCCAGCTCCATCTATGTAAACATGAAAGAGGTAAAGTCTCCATCTTTCTTTAAGGCTGCATAATATTCCATGGTATACATGTACCACAATTTGCTAGTCCATTCGTGGGTCGATGGACACTTGGGCTTCTTCTAAGACTTAGCAATTATGAATTGGGCTGCAATAAACATTCTGGTACAGATGTCTTTGTTATATTGTGACTTTTGGTCTTCTGGGTATAAACCTAGTAAAGGAATTATAGGATCAAATGGCAGATCCATTTTTAGGTCTCTAAGTATTCTCCAAACCTCCTTCCAGAAGGAACGTATTAGTGGGCATTCCCACCAGCAGTGTAGAAGTGTGCCCTTTTCTCCACATCCATGCCAACATCTCTGGTTTTGGGATTTGGTTATGTGGGCTACTCGTACTGGGGGTCGGTGATATCTCAAAGTAGTTTTTATTTGCATTTCTCTGATGAGTAAGAACAATGAGCTTTTTTTTCTGTGTTTGTAGATTGTGTGTCTGTCTTCTTTAGAGAAGTTTCTCTTTAAGTCCCTAGCCCACCCTGAGATGGGATCACATGTTCTTTTCTTCCTAATACATTTGAGTTCTCTGTGGATTCTGGTTATTAGACCTTTATCAGACATATAACCTGCAAATATTTTCTCCCATTCTGAGGGCTGCATCCTTGCTTTACTTACTATGTTCTTGGCTGTGCAGAAGCTTTTTAGCTTGATCAGGTCCCAGTAGTGTATTTTTGATACTGCTTCAATTGCCTGGGGAGTCCTCCTCATAAAATATTCACACAGGCCGATTCCTTCAAGAGTTTTCCCTGCACTTTCTTCAAGTATTTTTATAGTTTCATGCCTTAAGTTTAAATCTTTTATCCAGTGAGAGTCTATCTTAGTTAATGGTGAAGGTGTGGGTCCAGTTTCAATCTTCTATAGGTTGCGAACCAGTTTACTCAGCACCATTTGTTAAATAGGGAATAATTTCCCCACTGAATGTTTGTAATTGGCTTGTCAAAGATCAAATAATGGTAAGTAGCTGGATTCATCTCTTGGTTCTCTATTCTATTCCAGACATCTACTTCTCTGTTTTTATGCCAGTACCACGCTGTTTTGATCACTATTGATTTATAGTACAGTCTCAGGTCTGGTAGCGTGATTCCTCCTACTGTGTTTGTATTGCTGAGTAATGTTTTGGCTATTCGGGTTTTTTCTGATTCCATATAAAATGAAGTATTATTTTTTCAAGATCTTTAAAGTATGACAATGGAGCTTTAATAGGAATTGCATTAAAATTATATATTTCTTTGGGTAGTATGGACATTTTAACAATGTTGATTCTTCCCAGCCATGAGCATAGTATGTTTTTCCATCTGTTAACATCTTCCGCTATTTCTTTTCTTAAAGTTTCATAATTCTCTTTGTAGAGATCTTTCATGTCCTTTGTTAGGTATATTCCTAAATATTTCATCTTTTTTGGCACTACTGTGAAAGGAATAGAGTCCTTGACTGTTTTTTCAGCTTGGTTATTGTTGGTATATATAAAGGCTCAGATTTATGGGTGTTGATTTTGTAGCCTGACACATTGCTATTTTCCTTGATCACTTCTAAAAGTTTTGTAGTAGAATCCCTAGTGTTTTCCACATATATAATCATATCATCTGCGAAGAGTGAAAGTTTGATCTCTTCTGACCCTATGTGGATACCCTTGATTGCCTTTTCTTCCCTAATTGCAATGGCTAAAACTTCCATTACAATGTTAAAGAGCAATGGAGACAATGGGCA
>CAUYPK010088464.1:0-29612 GCA_963574355.1 Loris lydekkerianus
GATTAATAAATTGTGGTATATGTACACCATGGAATATTATGCAGCCTTAAAGAAAGATGGAGACTTTACCTCTTTCATGTTTACATGGATGGAGCTGGAACATATTCTTCTTAGTAAAGTATCTCAAGAATGGAAGAAAAATAATACCTACTACGAAACTAATTTATGGCTTTCACATGAAAGCTATAACCCACTTATACCTTAAGCATATGGGAAAGGGGGTGAGAGAGGGGATGGAGGAGGGAGGTGGTCAGAGGGAGAGTGAGTGTTGGGATTATACCTGCGGTGCATCTTACAAGGGTATATGTGAAACTTAGTAAATGTAGAATGTAAATGTCTTAACACAATAAGTAAGAAAATGCCAGGAAGGCTATGTTAACCAGTGTGATGAAAATGTGTCAAACGGTCTATAAGACCAGTGTATCGTGCCCCACGATCACATTAATGTACATAGCTATGATTTAATAATAAAAAAATTTGTATGGTACTTTGCTTATCCTGCCTTTCTGAGTATAATCCCAACTGGCTGTGGAAGAAGATATTATTCTATCTTGCTTATATTATACAAATTCAGTAATAAAAGATTTATTGTATCTTTCCTTTGACTTTTAGCCTATTTCTAAAAATCCTTATTCCTATAGAATTGTAAATGTATCTGCTTTTGTTTATCTTGTCAGTAAATATTAATAGGAAGCATAAAAATTGTCAAAATATCAAATTATTGAAGCTAATTGTCTATACTAATCTTATTATGTGAAAAATAATACCCAGAGGCATCATTCAACAGATTATATTGTAACCCGTTTATTGTTTCTATAGGTTTTCCCTGCAAATGAATTTGCCATAAACTTATGTTGTTACTGCATAAGATTGTACAAATTAGACCAAACATGAATGAAACTATCTCTTTACCTTTTTCATCAGCTTTGTTGCAGTATTTGGCACATAATGCATCCTCAAGGAATGTTAATCTTTTGCCCTCACCACACTTCCTCTCCCTTTCTCTTTTTTTTTATTCATCTGTTAAATATTTATTGAGAACCCCCTGTGCACAGTGCTGGAGACCAGAGACTCACCTCTTAGTCATCAAGAAGACTAATTTTGTAGAATATAAATGTTTTAACACAATAACTAAGAAAATGCCAGGAAGCCTATGTTAACCAGTGTGATGAAAATGTTTCAGTCTATAAAACCAGTGTATGGTGCCCCATGATCGCATTAATGTACACAGCTATGATTTAATAAAAAAAATAATAAGATGCTATTATGAAAAGAAAGAAAGAAGACATCATGGACTATCTAACAGGAGACATTCGATGAACAGCCAGAATTAACTATTAACTATTTGTCGCCCTGGGAATGTCAGGTGACAACTAGTACCATAAGTAACCATGCCCTCGTTAGTCTGACTTCAAGGGCACATCATATAAATAGTTTTAATATCATTTAAGACAGATTTATTTGTGTTCATTTTGTAAAGTTTGAACTTGAAATCTTCTGAAGGTGGCAAGCAATAGAAATTTTCTTTTAAAAGTTTTATGTGACTATTAAAAATATATCATATAAAGAAATTTATGAACAAGATACAAAATGGATATCTGAATTCTGAGTTTTTATTTTGCCTTTAAGACTGTTCCATTCTGTTGTGTATATTGAGTACAAAAATGTCAGGCAACGCAAGGCCTATAAACTACAAAAGATAGAAGCAGTTTGACGATTTTGTATCTTCCTGGGTATTTTCTTTTTCTTTTTTAGGTTTTCATTCAACAAAACATTGACTGCTACTTTTGAATAGATTTAAATATTTCTGGATGTGATCCTTGTAAAACTGAATACTGAATGAGATATTATAAAACTATGAACAAAACAATGTCAATCTTTGGCTATTATTAACACAAGGATGACAATTAACAGCCACTCTTCCGGTATGAAACAGATGTAGCAGGGCCACCTTTTTGATTGTTCCTTTAGCTAGGTCACATTTGTCTTCAGCCTGTGCCAAGGATGAAGGAAGCCTTCAGCAGGCAGGAAGGCTTCTTTCATCCTCAACTTCAGCCTTCACATTCTTGCTCATATAGTAGCAGGTGACCAAGGACAGAATTCAAATGGCAGGTGGCGCCTGTGCCTCAAAGGAGTAGGGCGCTGGCCCCATTTGTCGGAGGTGGCGGGTTCAAACGCAGCCCCAGCCATAAACTGCAAAAAAAAAAAAAAAAAAAAAGAAAGAAAGAAACATAATTCAAATGGCAGCATCACCTCTAACGCCTCCCCCCTCCACCCTTCCTGCCTCTGCTCTGCCTTCCTTTCTTCTTTAGTATAATGTGCTAATACCATGTTATCTATGTTCTATAGTGGTAAAAAAAAATTATTTTTTGTACATATCATGAAATCCTACGTCTAGAAGAGTGCTTAACAGGGTATCCAGTCTACAAATTAATTGGTGTATATGATCATACATAAGTTTGTATTGTAAACAGCTCATGTAGTTCATACAAGCAATTTAGTGTTAGTTCTCTGTAAATTATGAATTCATTACAAGCATCTCCATAAATTTGTCATAAATTCTTTCCACATAAAGGGCTTCTATGAAACATTATCTCATCTATATTAGGGACTATTTTTTTAGCCAATATATTTTCATTCATCTTTGGAAGATAATCTTTCTGTTTTCTTTTGTAATAAGTCAGTTTCTGAATAGACACCCATAGCATGTCACTCTTTGATATCATGTTTATATTAAATGGCATGTCGCATGCTATTGCAGCAGTAAAATTTAATAAAAACATATTTTTTCTTTTCTGTAACCTCAGTGCCTTCCCTGAGATTCTGGCCTATCTAACAAATATGACAACAATTTCCAATAAAGATTTACTTCCCTGATTATGAGGGGCACCCTGACTAATGTTTTAGTTTCATTTTCTAATAATGTTTTCTTTCAGTCTCTTACTGAAGAAGCTGCATGTGCCTGTTCCTCTGCGGTGTAGCCCAGATGCCTTCTCAGGGCTCAGGACAATGAAGGTCTGTTTCTTTACTATCAGTTTTCCATTCTGGCAACAATGTTGATCTCTAAATCAGGTTGAAATCTTTCTTTGTTTAAGATTCCTTGAGATGAAAGAATGCATACTGCTTAAAATCCAATTAATTTCTGTCTTTCCTGGAGCCAGTCCCTTAGAACCAGTAATGATGAGGCTGAAGCTCCAGGAAACTCCTCTGCCCACCAAGGTGAACCCCACTCTTTACATTAAAAGCTGTCTGTGTAGGCTCAGTGTTTCTCCAAGTGTGATCTGTGAACCACTTCCCTCAGAACCCACTGCAGCATTTATGAGAGAAGCTAGTTGGTGGCTGCAGTGTGTTGAACAGGGTCCCCCCAGAATTTATGTGCACCCAGCACCTCAGAATGTGTCCTTATTTGGAAATAGGGTCTTTGCAGATATGACTAGTTAAGCTATTGAAGCAGCGTGTGCTCCAAATGCGATCACTGGTGTCCTTATAAGAGGGGAGGCCACACAGAGATAGAGTCACAGACTGCAGTGATGCAGTTACAAGCCAGGGAACGCCAAGGGTCAAGGAAGCGTTCTTCCCCAAATCCAGTGGTTTCCTTCAACTTCTCAGGTGCCACATCTAACTAATCCCTAATTAGAGGGAGCACGACCCTGTCAACGTCTGGAGTTCAGACTTCAGTCTCCAGGACTGTGAGAGAATAAACCTGCGTTGTTTTGAGCCACGGTGTTTATGGTAGTTCATTAAGGAAGTCGTAGGAAACTAATACAGTGGCCTTAAACTTCCTAGTTGTTTCTAAGTGCTCATTAGAGTGGGAGCCTCATAAAAGCAAGGAAGGTGTCCTTACAAGCCGTTATCCCAGGGTAGAAACCTTCTCCATGCTGTGGGCCTGACTCCCACAGAAGCGGCTCTTGCTGTAGTAACCAACATCAGGGATGGGCCAAGCCCAGGGGACTCTTCTGAGCCCCTGCCTCCCTTGACCTCCTGCTGCACCTGTCACTGTGACGAAGGCCTCCTGGAAACGAGCTCCTAGGTTCTGACTCCACACTCACCACAGTCCCCTGAGACCTCTGGCTGTTGCCTCTCCACCTTCCGTGCATCCAACAGAGGCCTCTGCACACGTCTCCAGCAAACTCTCCCCAGGCAATGGGTCCCTGTACCTTATCTTTGAATATAGCTTCGAATACCTCTTTATGTTGACAATTTCTTCATCTTCTTCTCAAGACCAGATTTCTCTTCTGGGCTGCAGACTCATGCATTAAACTGCCTCTTGGATGATCCACTCTATATGAAGAACACCAGCAAATCAGCCTTGACATGTGCCATATTGAGCTCATGACTTTCCTCCTCAAGTCTGCTGTTCTTCCTGGGTTCCCTGCTCTATGAATGGCACTACAATCAACCCATTGCCAAAGTCAGAAATCTAGGTGTTGCCATCAACTCCTCAGGTGCCACATCTAACTATCTCTAGGTCCTTTGATTCTACCTCCTAAATTGTTCCCAAATCTGCCTGCATCATTTGTCTTCAGAGAAATTACCCAAACTAAGTTCAGTAGAATTTCCTGCTTGGATTGCTATAGAAGCTCATACCTGGGTTTTTATTCTCTCTTCTAGAAAGAGCACCCAAAAAAGTGTATACACATTTCAAGAAAGGAAAAGTCTCTATTAAAATTGGAATACTCAATATATAACAAAAATGTTTGTTACCTTGTGTGTTGTATCCTGTATGTATCTCTTGTCATTGCAGAAGTTAAATGTAATTTGAGTATTGTAATTTTCTTAAAATGTGTATACATTTTTGGGGCTCCCTCTGTATAGGGTCACCTTCCACCCATCCCTTTTACAACAGTTAAAATCATCTTTATAAAATAAAAACTTGATCATACCCTTCAACTGCTCACCAACAACTCGTAGGACCAAATTCAGACTCCAGCACTGTTTCTGAGGTCCCGTGTGCTCTGGTCCCTGCTGACCTCTGTAATGACATCTTTCCCTGCTTCCTTTTCACATTCGTACTCCAGGTACTCTGAGCTTCTTTCAGTTTCCCTGATTCTCCATTTTCCCCTGGCCTTTAGGGCTTTATATGTGCTCTAACTCTGACCTAAAAAAATTAAGGGGTCTAGAAATGAGTCTGTTTCCCCAGTTAAGGCCATACAAACCTAAAGATCAAATATGGCCTTGCTCACCCATCCACTCTACATATATTAGCCTGTAAGCATCGTAGGAAGCCCAGAGGGCACAGATCCTGGTATAGGATCTGTGGGAGATCCTACAGGATCCTATAGGACCCACATAGGAGAAAGGTATTAGGGTACGAAATAATACTGCCTCTGTCCTCAGGCAGCTCAGACATTTGAGAAAGAATATGACACACCTGTAGGAAAGGGAGAATATCCACGGATACCCATGTAAAACCTTTATACCTGCTTAAAAGTATAAGTAAGTGAAATTTGGACTGTTATGATGTTCAGATCTGAATTGTGAAAGGACAAAGACAAAAGGGTCAACAGAGTAGGAGCAGAGGGGACCGTAAGCGAGATCATGAAGGCACAATGGGGCATGAACAAGCGCCTGTGATGGGGAATGGGAAGGAAGAGTCCTAATAAAGGAAATAAAACATTGGGAAACCAAACATTGGGAATGTGTCACTACAAGGTTCAATAAGCTCTGCAGAGGTCCTCAAACATTTTAAACAGGGGGCCAGTTCACTGTCCCTCAGACCGTTGGAGGGCCAGATTATAGTTAAAAAAAAAAAAAACACAAAAAACTATGAACAAATTCCTATGCATACTGCACATATCTTATTTTGAAGTAAAAAAACAAAACGGGAACAAATAAAATCACACCACCTCATGTAGCCCACGGGCTGTAGTTTGAGGACCTCTGCTCTAGTGTGACCCAATCTGTCTGTGTAAGATGGTTTTATATTTTAAATGATATTCAATGTGATGTATATTAGAAGATTATGACTAGAACATTAACTCCATAATTATTATTCATAATATGAATATTATTCCTTAGACCCAAGCTACAAGAGGCAGTGAACTTATTTAAATTAGAAAGAGGCCACACCAGCCAATAAATAAAATCATTATCCTCGCTGGGTCGCTGAGGCGGGTGGATCACTTGAGCTCAGGAGTTCAGACCAGCAAGCAAGAGTAAGACCCCCATCTCTACTAAAAAATGAAAAACTGAGGCAAGAGGATCACGTGAGCCTAAGAGTTTGAGGTTGCTATGAGCTATGATGCCACAGCACTCTACCAAGAGCTACAGAGTGAGACTCTGTCTCAAAAAGAAAAGGAAAAATTAAAAAACAAGAAAAGAAAAAAGAAATCTTCAAGTAAACAATAGTAAAAGAGAAATATAGATACACCAACAATCATAAAGGCCATATGTAAACGAATGAAGATTGGCTTTGTCTGCACTGTATGGACCACTAGGCCTTGTCTCAGGGATAATAAAATGAGAAAGAAGGGGAGGGGATCACAGAGAACATGCACATCTGTGTTATTTGGTTTTAATTTTCTTAGCTTCTAAGTGGAATGCATTTTTATGTGAAATAATTCTTACAGCAAGGTATATATAATCACTGCTGAGAAAGAAGCTTGGGGGGAGAGACCCATGAAGTCACTGAAAGCATAAAGCACATGATCCTAGAAATGAGCACCAAGGAGGGAACTGGAAATGGAGTGTGGATTACAAAACCCTCACAAATCAGAGTGGTGGCCGAAGGTCCCACATTATGGTGCTTTTACTCAAAGTAGTCAAGAAATTAAGGAGATGGTGACACTCAAGGGAAAGCTATTGTTTCAGTAAAATACGGATCTTCAGACAAGTGTATCCATACAACTTCCCTGTCAACCACTGGAACAAAAGCAAAACATCAGACCTAGGTAGAAATCAGAGAGACAAACTTTAAAGGGGACATATTCAGGATAAAAGAAAAGCACGTTTATGCACAAAGGCATGTGCATTAGTCAAGGTTCTCCAGAGAAAGAGAAGGAGAGAGATTGATTTTACTCCCGGACAGGCTGAGAAGTTCATGACCTGCTGTCTATAAGCGGGAGACCTTGGAAAGACAGTGCTATGATTTAAAAGCCCTGACAGCTAAAGAAGCTAGTGGTGCGAATATCAACCTAAGGGCAGAAAGCTAAAGAAGCTAGTGGTGCGAATATCAATCTAAGGGCAGAAAGAGATGAGATGGGGTGTTCCAGCTCATGCAATGAGGCAAAAGAGAAAAGGGCTAATTTCTCTTTCTTCTGCTTTTTAATCAGGCTCTCAAAAGATTGAATGATGCCCAATCCCACTAGGAAGGGCAACCTTCCTTACTCCCTTCCTACCAATTCAAATGCTAATCTCATCCCAAAACATCCTCACAGACACACTCAGAAATGTTTTATTGGTTATCTGGGCATCCCTTAGCCCAGTCAAATTGACACATAAAATTAACCATCACAACATGAAAATACAAGTAAGATTTCTCATTGCTTAGGCAAAATACATGGAATCCTTTGCATTGGTGGGGAAAATTATTGATCATAAATGACTAGGCCAACTCCCTCTTCTAAGGCTTCTGGAAAGGATGAAAGAATAGAAGAAGGCAGAAAAGTGATTACACCTGCTGGTCTCCATCTTGCAAGTGATACATGCAAAATATATATATGAACTCTAATTTTCTCCTGACTATGTGGAACTGATCATGTGATTAAAGTTTAAATTAAATAAACACTTTAATTGGAAGATCAGGGAAGAAAAAATAGGGGAAAGTAGAGATTTTTGGCTTGTGAAAAGTCTTAATTGGCTTCCAGGAGCTAAAAATTCTGTAGGGAAAAACAATATGAATAAAATGGAACACATAGAAATTAAACTGTGTGCTTTTTCATACATAGGAGAAGTAAAAACCTTTTCTGATGTAATGCGGAAGAGCTGTGATGCTTCCCACCCCATAATAATTAGTGGGCACATTTTGATTGAATTAATTGTGCAACAAAAGTGATAAAGTAGATTCTTAGGATTATACATAACACTTCAAAATACTTTTTAAAAATGAGTAAGTGCTTTATACTAAACGTGACCATCACTTTTTCATTCACACTTATCTAAGCGCTGTCATTCTAGTCTTTGGATACTATGATAATTAGTATTAGATAAGGTGGGACAGAGAGCCAGGCACCAGGCACGGGAGAGCAAACAGGGTGTGACAACATTTTGCATTACACTAAAATAACATTTTATCTTTAATTTCCACTTTATATTATAGTAAAACCTATAATGCATTTTATTCCCTTCAATGAAATGATAATAAAATTCATTGTATTTTGAAATCTGGTCCTAGCATTTTAAAAATGTGTCCTGAGCCCCAGCATACTTATAAATAGGTGGGCTGAGACAGTCTGGGGCCTAGAACCATCTCGGATCAATTTAACTGGCTTTCAGACTTTCCTTGTAAATAAGCCAGCATTCAATTAGTCAATGCTGAGTTTTCACAGTAGCTTAATGGGGAACATGAAGACATCAGCTTAAAACTCATTACACCAAGAGGTACAGCTGTCTGCTTTTCCGACTTGTTATTCATCATCATACCTCACATAGGTTCCTTTCTGTCACACTTCCTTTCACATTTACTAATTTAATGAGCCCAAGAAAATGAAAAAGAAATGAAGTTTCAAAAATCCCCTCTGAAGTTACATTTGAGCTACATTTCCTAGGGCCAGGACTCTGAGTAATCTAAAATAAGAGCTGGCAACAGAAGCTTGCCAGCTGTTACACATTTACCAGACCAGCTACATTTTTCCTCCCTCTGGGCTGAATAGTTATAAAGGGCCAACCTTAACCTTATTTGGATTAAAACTTATACCATTCACACAACAGAATTTCTTTTAAAATTTTGCATGTTCACTTTTTAAAATTTAGTATTTATATGGAAACTAGGTACCTATGATGTCCTGTCATAATTCTGTGACTATAAAATGCTACCCTCGTAATCCTGGAGCATAAAAGAAAGTTTGACCTATTTCTTCTTCCAATGATGAGATAAAATTTAAGTCTTTGTGATGATGAGCCTATGAATCAGTAGTTAATGGCAGAGTTGCACTTTCCTATTTTTATGTCAAGTTTGTTGTTTCTTTAAAAAATTTTAAAATATTGCAAAGGTGGATTGAAGACCCTAAGACACCCCCCCCCCCCAATGTGTGCAGCCCTGTCCCATAAGAGGTCACAGGGAACATGCTCTTCCCCAGAAAACACAATAAGGCACCGCGTGTGTGATGTTTCTGTGCAGGGAAGCCCGCTAGACACCCAGTGCCCGGGGGTTTTATGTGGAGTTCGTCATGTCAGCAACTCCCTGCTTCGCACGTACCCAAATCCCAGAGCCCTAAGGAAGACAGTGATGCTGAGCACGAACCACGCTGTGTTTCAGTTGGGCACAGCAAACGACCCCTACCCATTAGGAAACGGTGGGAACCCTGGAGAATCGAGTTCTCAGACTTCAGCCATGGGCCAACCTTGCAGGCAGGCCTTTTGAAGAACAGAAATCTCAGACCTGCTAAGGTTCTTCCCAAAAGAACATGAGCAGTTTTCTAATTTACAAAGGCATTTAAATTCAAGGAGTAAGGAGAAATATTTATAAATAGATATTTTTCCTACATTTATTTTTTAAACTACTAGACATTTGATGATGATCTGGTTGACATGTATTTCACCTTCAAATATAAAGTGAAGGAGAATAAAATCTGCCACAGAGGAACATTTTTTTCCTCATTGCAAAAGACCCTTTGAGAAAATTGTTCTTGCAGATAACTAAGGAAATGAGGCAGCATTTAAAAAAATTTCTTCTAGAATTCTATGAAGTTGAGGTCTTCTCCTACAGCTCATATAAGATTAAGTAATTTATAAATGCATGTCTCGTTTGGGGAGGACAGCCATAAATTCGAATTTAAAAAAAGACTGAGAAGTTCTACTTATTCTGTTGTGTTTCACATTGAATTTCCCTGAGCAATCCCAAAAATCAGCAAAATGTTACTATGAGCATTGGCTTGACATTTTCAAATAGGTCACAAAATGTTTAAACATTTTCTCTTTGCTATTCCAAAGGTAATAAAGGTATCAAGAAAAAGCATTTAGGTTTAATAATATGTTTAAAATAATGAGATGTGTGAGCCTGAATATATAAAAGTAGTCTTAATGCTACTGATAGTATTGAAATAGAACGGGGGATTTTTTGTGTGTTATAATTTTCAAAACTTCATAAATGAAGAAGCAGCCGTAATCTGGAATTTCAAGAGTGTCAGAACAATGCACTAATACTTTTTAAAGCTCTTGTGCACATGTGCATGTAGATATTAACTTAATTATGCCCTACATTATCCTCCTTATTTTGATAACTTGGAAGCTAATTTGTTATTCCTGGGGACAGTATATAGACCAGAGGTCTTTTGCTTCATGGCATAAAGCCACAGTGGCTCTCCTTGAAGTAAAACGTCAGTGAAAGAAAAATGGATCAACCCCAAAAGATGAAGTATTTACCAAAGAGACTGTGTTAACCCCATATAAGATTATCTTAAACGACACGAGGCTGTCATAATGCGAATTGGCACATTTTAATCTCCTGTCCTACTTCCTCCACTTCCCACCCACCCACCACTAATCAGATGGATGGGGCTTGAGGGCAACAACATCCCCCCAGTTACAGAAGATTAGAAAGTACACTTCCTTCTGTACCCCTGGCTTTTATGGCCTGTGTATTTGACACTGTATTTAGTGATGACACCATCATTAATTGCATCAGTCCACACCATTGTATGGCATTACTCATGTACCCAGAGCTTTGGACTGTGGAGGTTTTCTTCATATGACTTTTGATTTAGGGTAATTCTTCAACTCTCTAAAATGTTTGGTGTATTTCTCTCAATTGCTGGTTGCAGCTTCTTGGGAGGAGAGCTGGGCAACTCTGAGATCCCCTCACAAGACCTCTCTCTGCTGCAGCCCATGTGTTCAGTCAGCCCTTCCAAAGAATAACCTCCAAATTTGAGACAATCCATCTAGCCAGTTCTCCCAATGTGGTAGCACTCAACATGGAACTTGGAGTGCAGATCATTTCTTCAATGTTGTGTAGCACAGTTCCCCTAGCATACAGGAAAAGCCTAATAAATAGTGCAGGAAAGACAGAAGGAAAATAGAGAAAGACAGAAAAAGAGGGCAAGGAAGAGGAAAAAAAAAAAAAATAAAAGAAGAGAAAGTCAGCCAAAATACCAACTTCTAAAAATCCATCTTGGCTTTCAACCTCATGCCCCCACCATGACCACCATCACAATTTTCACCCTATCCTTCTTATCCAACATATGTTCACCAGTCTGAATAGTTTGCACTAAAGAAGTTGAATCACCCTGAATCTCATCAGGAGAAAGAAATTACATAATAATGCAAGCAGGTAATCTTTAATATGAATAATTATCAACTGTAACAGGGGATTAGAGTATTGAGAGATTGACCTGTAAGAAATAACAGAAGCTCTAAAGAATACAGGACAGGTAGGTAAAGGAGCTGTCTGTATCAGCTAGAAGACTGTGTTAGCTTCAAGCGCCAGAAAACCCTTGTGGCATCAGAGAAGCAGAGAGGGAGTTATGTTTCTCGCCTACCCCGGAGGTGAGAGAGAAGGCTGCTGGCGGTGGCTCCGCAGCTGCGTGATGCTCTCCAGGATTTAGGCTCCTTCTAGCTTTCTGCTTGAGCTCTTTGGATTTGTCACTTTCTGTCTTCATGAGGACTGCTCACACAATTCCAGGCATTTCTGTGTTCAAACAAGGAGAAAAGGGGAAACGGTAACTCCAGCCATGTCTTCCTTTTAATCCGGAAAACAAAAGATGCTGTTGGATTTTTAGACTTCCTCCTATCTCATTGGTTAGAATTAGGTTAAACAACCTTTCTCTCTGCGGGAGAGGCTGTGAAGGCATCTAACTCAACAGCCTCTGTAGTGAAGGGGGCAAAGGATGAAGGGGTGGGAACAGGTGTTGGCTTCTGGTCAGTGTTGGTCACTCTATCTCAGTGGTTCTCAACCTTCCAAATGCCGTGAGCCTTTGATACGGTTTCTGTGGGTCACAACCCACAGGTTGAGAACTGCTGCCTATCTCCTGTATGTATCGCATTTCACTGCTTTTGCTTAAACTTCTCCTTATATATGGAAATTCTTTATTGAATCTCCTCACTTATCTTTTTATTTGTTATGTTTCTGTTTTTAAACATAAAAATTGTATTTCATAAAAATTCTACTCGATCTTACTTCATAAAATTTCTACCCATCTTCAAGTCCCATTTCATGCCCCACTAAACTCATAAAAAATTATACACAGTTTCATTTCTTCTGATTTTCTTTTGTCTAAATTCTTGAAGAAATTATAAAATTTAATATACATATAGGACTGCATTAAATATGCAGTTTGCAATTTATATGCAATACCGTATTATACCATATGCCACATATACATACATACACACAGACCCACACAATGTTATATAAGTGCCAGGTACTCTTCTAATTACTTTAAATATTTTAGTGTATCAGTCTTCACAATAAATCCTGAAAGCATCTGCTATCATTTCCCCATTTTACAATTTAAAAAACCAAGGCACAGAGAGGTTAAGTAGTTATCCAGCTACGTGGCAGTGCCGGGCTTTACCACCAAACAGTCTGGCCTCGGTGTCTGCATTGGTGACCATTTTGCTTAACTGCTTCCTGAAGGATGTGCTCCTTAATTTTTATGAGCTCCTGTTTCTCTACTATTAAAAATGGGGTGGTAATATTTACTTTCACATGGATGTTAAAGAATAAACTTAATAGAAGTAAAATGCATGAACATATTGGCACAAAATAGGGACTCAGTACACAGACTTCCCTTCCTCCTTTTTGGTGGTTTCCCTGCTCACCAACAGCTGAGCAGACATTTAGAAACACCAATCAACAACTCCCAGAGACTGGGCTAACAGGCCTTAGATCCTTTAAAAATTCCTCATATAGAAATCAAAGGAAAGCTCTCTGAGACACTAACAGGCACTTCAGTTTCGTCTCACACATTTCACAAATGTGTTAAAGGATAATAAGAAGTTGAGCTATTAACACCTGGGTTCTCCACTTCCTGGCATCACTACACCGATTCACCAACAGCAATGCCATCCTGACCCTCCTGGCCTCTGCCCCCCAACTATTCCTTGTGAACATCACCTTATTAAATAGGTGACACAGGTTACCGTGAGGCATGCCTAATACAACTCTATGCAGAATCAGAAACAAGGTCTTGGCTTTAGCTCCAGATAAGCTCATGAAATTTATAGCAAGGGTCATAGTTGTGAAAGTCAAGGATTCTAATCCACGAGGTCTGTCAGCCTGTCTCCTTTAAAAATTTAAAGGTTAATCCTACTATTTTGCCAAGGTGGGAAAGGAAGGAAAGACTCCAGAGCCTTTCTTTGAAAAAAAAAAAAAAAAAAAAAAAATTCCCTCCCTCAGCCACAATGAAGTAAAGCTAAATCTGAGAATTAGCACCGTCCATTTCCCCAATAAGAAGAGCCGTCTCCAGCTTAGCACAGATCACAGACGTCCATTTCTTCTCCAGCATTTGGATCTTGACAAGGCTTTTTAAAAATGTGGATAGCAGTGTTCTAATTCTCATGAGATTTTCTCTTGGGGTCAATTTCCCACAACATTCTAAATAAAGATTTTAGGTCAATTCTTTCATAAAAACATAAAGTAAAAAGCCTCACTTAGACTCCAGGGGACAGAATCATTGAGGCTTGACTCTAGAAATAGCCCTTATCTCCTTTGTGGATTCCATCTCTGAAGTATCCGTTTGAATGTTTCTGTTGATGAGAGATTCGCTGTTTCAACATCAGTCAATGGCTTTCAGTTTGAGTAGCGACTCCGAATTACTTTTTAAAGGTCTTAGTCTTTTAAAAGACCTTTTAAAAACAATCTTTTTAATTAGACTAATTTTTTAGTTTACTGTTCAGCGATTAATCATAAGGATGGCAAAAAATAGGGTGTAAAAACTCATTTTCTTATCTATTTCCACAGAACAAAAAAAATAGAGCAAAATGTTCAGACTTTTGGAACCCTGCTCCTATCTCCACTTTCCCACGTGGCATCATTCCCAGACCCTGTGTTGGCCAGTCTCGTGCCCACAGTAGGACGGATCTGGTAATACAATGGACTAATAGTGAAATAGTACTGTCCCAAGGATCAGGCCAATGGCAGGCGTATCTGTCTAGTGCAGGTATTAATTTCCAAATTCTGTGATGAAAATTCCTACACTGAATGAACACGTGGGCCGCTGAAGACTACTTCCACGCACCAGCCAGGCCAACTTGTGACAGGACAGCTCAAAAGCGAGAGAGGCAAAGGTGCGACTGCCACGTTCTTTTGATAATCACTCAAGCAGGTAATACTTACCGAGCATCTGTTGTGTTCAAGAGAAGGTGCTTGGCATCTTATGAATAGATGCTCCCTACAAAAGTGTGTGGAGGCAACAAAGCAGAGACGCAGAAATTTTTTTATGAAGACAGAACTGATTCATCAGTCCAACACCAGGCACCTTTAGCAAAGAGGCCACAGTGCAAGTACATCATGTTGCTTTCATGCCACGGGTGTTTATCGGGTGCTCACTGGGCCATGCCGTCTCCTACTGTGAGGGCCTTTACAAACGTCCAAGACTGTCTCAGTCCTCTAACTCTTCAAATGACAGTGGTGTGGCTCCTGCCATTAGCATTCAGTGCTGTATATTCTTTCTTTCTTTCTTTTTTTTAAATTCTTATAGGTTTTTACTTTTTCTTTTTAATATTGGGGCTTTTGTTTTTCATAATAATAATAATTGTTATTATTATTTTATTGTTGGGGATTCATTGAGGGTAAAATAAGCCAGGTTACACTGATTGCATTTGTTAGGTAAAGTCCCTCTTGCAATCATGTCTTGCCCCCAGAAGGTGAGGCACAAACCTAGACCCCACCCCCCTCCCTCCTTCCCTCTCTCTGCTTTTCCTCCACCCCCATGACCTTAATTGTCATTAATTGTCCTCATATCAAAATTGAGTACACAGGATTCATGCTTCTTTCTTCTTGTGATGCTTTACTAAGAATAATGTCTTCCACTTCCATCCAGGTTAATACCAAGGATGTAAAGTCTCCATTTTTTTTAATAGCTGAATAGTATTCCATGGTATACATCTACCACAGCTTGTTAATCCATTCCTGTGTTGGTGGGCATTTAGGCTGTTTCCACATTTTGGCGATTGTAAATTGAGCTGCAATAAACAGTCTAGTACAAGTGTTCTTATGATAAATAGATAACTCATTAGTGACAACCTCCTGTTCTGTATAGCATTCATTCAGGCTGTATCACCTCTTATCTCTCACTGTAATAAGACTGTTCCTATTTTCCATATTGGCAATTTCATTTCCAGTATTTGTGAGGAAGAAAAGGTACAACTGATTATATCAACTGAATTAGATATGCCCATGATGGTCAAATTAAGAGCATAGTCATCATTTATTGGATGCCAAGCATTTAAAATTCATCACATTCATTTATGATAACAACTCTGTAAGGTGGATGCAATTATTTCTATTTTTATAGGTGTAGAAAGAGAGGAGCACAAAAATAAATGGCTTCCCCAAATCTGGCAAGGAGAACTGACTTTGGAAGAAGACAATCTGAGTCATCACCCTGTCACACGCGGCTTTCTCTGTATGTCATTTTTTTAATGTAAAAAAAGATAAAAGATCATATCCCACTGGGTTGCTGTCTGGCTAAGATGAGGTACTAGATATGAAACTGCAAAGTACCATCCAAATGTAAGCATTGCTATTGCTGTAACTTCTACATAACTCTAATATTACGTTTTTAAGCCTATAGAATGGGTACCACTTCAAGTAACAAGACTACAAATATCTCAGTAGCAATACAACTCTCCTATTGAGGTTTTAATATACTTTAATACTTTAGCCAAATTTACTTATATAGTTCCAAAAACAAACAATTTTACTATTTTGCCACAATACTACATATTTCATTAGGCTATAAAATAGGAAGAATTGACGTGCCCCTGGACACACACAAGAACAACTGACATCTAAACTCAGAAAACCTTTCTGTGCGTCTCCTTGGTCAACCTCAAAGATATAGCACAGCAAGAAGAGGTCCACAAAAGGATATTAGACTTCAACAAACACACATCTCATGCTTACTATGTGTTAATTGCAGTTCTAGCAAGAAACTGAGATAAAAAAAGGCAGTGTCCCTGATTTCGAGTAGCTAAAAATAGGTTGCTTCCACTGGAAGAATAAATACAGAGCTGATAAGTCAGTCTCACTATACAATAAGAATAAGGAAATCAGAAAATTTACCTTGTGGTTTCTACTCCACAATATAATTATGTTATCAGTCTGCTTTATGTAATGAACCCAAAGGTAGAGAAATCTTGCTGTTAGTTGTACATTTTGAAAAACAAACATCAGACGATGAAGATTTTAGGCAATTCATAAATAATAAATGAAAATAAAATAATAAACAGAAACTAAAATATGTTACCAAATATCCTTTAGCTTTTGAGACTGAGTTCATGAGGTTTATTGACCTTCTGCTAGCTCCAGGCCTTTTGTCGACAACAGAACACATTCTTGGCTGAACCAGACAGAGAATGATGATTCTTTTAGTAGTATATCAAGTAAATCTCCAATTATAAGAAATTTTTAGAGGTTTAGGTTAGAATATTCTCGATCATCCCAAAATAAAAGAGGAAAGAATCTAAAGACCTGCCTATAAACAGACTTCCAAAACTATGCCACAAAACAATGAGGTAATGTTTTAAGATAGTAGTGGTCACTAGTATAACTGCCTACACTGACACTGGGAGGTGCAGGTAGGCTGAATAAGCTGGGAGGAGAGGGTAAAGGTTAATAGCAGGACACCCTGTCAAACAAAAGCAAGGGTTTGTTAGAAAGACAGTCTTTGGATTTCTTAGCAAGACACTATTTTTCTAGATGTATGTTTTGAACAATTTTTGGACAGGGTCACCACCTATGGCCAACAGGCCAACTGCTAGATAGCTCCACAGGGACACCTTTTACACACATAGACTGTGCCGTTCGTTGTTGCCCTCCGGAATTGCAGCATACATCGGCCCTATGCTATGTGAAGACAGCTGGGAAGGTGTGACATGAAGAGATTATTAGAAAGGCCGAGATGGTTTCTGAGGGGAGGGAGGCCAACAGACACAAAATCCCAGCACCTCTGATCTGAGCACAGAGTTTGGAACTATAGCAGAAGTCTACATCACCAGCAGGGATTTAGGGGCATATGTAGGCACCTGGTAAGTTTTTAAACATACACTCCCAGATGCCATACTTACCATTTTGCGTCACTTTGACTATGGTGCTAGCAGCATTATAAAACCACTTATAACTAAAGGATTTGATCTTACATTTCAGTTTCTTAGGTTCAAATAAATTTGAAAATATATATGCTGCTGAAGTATAGAACATCTGTAGAACATGTTCAGAATGTTCTCCAGAGGGATAATACAAATTCTGATTTAATTTACATGATATTCTACTTACAACTTATAAGTAATTTTAAGAAAGGTTTTGGCTTTAGAGAAGTCTGCCATCCTAGTAGCACACCACATTTATTATAGTAGATCATATATGTGTGTTTCTGGACATCCAAGAATTTAACCAAGTATATCTTAGTTAAACAAGTTAAACACTGTTGCTTCTATCATTAACCAGGATGGATATTGATACCTGTTTAATTTACCTGAAATAACAACACACATACATGAATCTTGAAGTCCATAAAGTAATATGCTATTTTATGGTGCAAACTCAAGTGACGAATTCTCAACCAATGACAGAAGTAAATAATATCACACACCTACTACACTTCTCTGTGGTTTTTCAGTAACAGAAAGTATACTTTTACAACTAGACACCATTCCCACACAAGGTTGATAAAAATGGCTACTGGTATATACTTAAGGCATGTCATTCATCTGCCAAGAAAAGGTTAGTACTCGAATTGGTAGCATTATAAATACAAGTAAAACTGGTGATTGAAATTAAAAATATGTATATCTACATTAATAATTATAGAAAAATTAAATTAGCTATCAATGATTATGAATATTACTTTTAACTACCTACTACCACAGTTGTGCTTAATACTTCATAATTTATTATTCCTTGTTTGCATGTAGACACTGGAAACACGATGATGTATTATTAGCTCAGAACTATTAAATAAACTTTCAAGATATTGTGCCTGGAACTCAAACCCAGATGGTCCAAATTCAAAGCTTTTAAAGTACATTGTACTATGTATGGAAAGGGTTAAAAATGTTTCATCTTAAAATATAGTTATAACAAGAAATAAATGCAATTTTCCAGTTTTGGTTTGGTTTGGTTTGGCTTTCCTACACTTGCCTAGAAAATGCTTTCCCAATCCCAGTTTTCCTGGATTTGAGAATCCATTCTGATTAATTTAAATAGAATTTTATGACAGCAAGATTTTCAGATGTAAGTTCACAAGATGCCAAGTTCAATTTAAGTGTTTTTGAATGCTGGAACTGTGCCACTGCCAACATTTGGGCAAGGTAGACACACCCAAATTATCTTTTAGCTGCTCTTCAATTTTCCTCTCAGCTTTATCACTAAGTTAATGTTCATTACGAACAAAGTTGTTTTAACTATGCACATCTTTTTACTTGATTTTAGGATCATAAGTGGAAACAACAGCTGCAGTTAGAGAGTTTTGTTAACATACTTGTCATCCACAAGCCATTCCCTCCACAGATCCTTGCCCATCATCTCACACACACACACACAAACACACCCTTTGGTTATTATTATCTAAAAAATAGAAATACAGATTATGGCTTAAGATATTAAAAGTAAATTTCAAAATAACTAAGAAAATGTCATAATTACGCCAAGTTTGGGTGAAGAACTGACAAGGCCATGGTATGTCTTGCATTGTATCAAGCTTCTATTTAACTAACACTCAACAGCATCTTTTAGAAGTTAGATGCTTGAAGAAAATAAGAATGAGATGGGAAAAGTAAGGAATATTTAAAGGCAACATAAAAGAAGACTCTGTAGCCTGGCTTTCTTTCCTGTAAGGTGCTAAATTCACCAATGTATTACTCCAAAATAAAAGAATAAAAATGAATCAGACACAATCTAGAACACATTGTAATCCAATCCTGATTTTTAATTAAAAATTAAGAGTCTATTCATTACCTGTTTTTGGTAATTGTGTCTTGATATAATTTTGTATTCACCTTGCAAAGCAATAACATCTAAAGCCTTGGCAAGATAAATATTCTGTTTTTTTTAGAAAAAAATTATCTTATTAGGTATATTGGGATATGAGAGGCTGAGGAAAGAAATAGTGTTCCCAACCCTAATTGTGACCGCCCCTTCTTTCCTCTTCTCCCTAACAAGGTTAGCCAGATTCGTGCAGATCTCATAGTGTGAAAGGGCCCTTATCACTGCCTGGTGATCACTGTTCCAGCCCTGGACAATGAGGGTTCATCCAAAAGCACGGCTTCCTCTTTGCTATTGACAGGAAACCCTGCCTGTGACAAACCACACAAGCCTCACTCAGTGCCCAGCCAGGCAGCAGCTGGGGACTGGGGGAAAAAACAACAACTTCTAAACCTGGTGTTTGTGCAATAAAGTATCAGGTGGTGATGAAATGGAAAAGATATTGGGGAATTTTTGTTTTTTAAGACAGGGACTCATCTGTCCCTCAAGCTGGAGTGCAGTGGTATGATCAAGCCATCCTCCACCTCGGCCTCCTTCCAGAGTGGGTGAGACCACAGGCATCCGCCACCATGCCATTCTTTTTTTGGGGGGGGATGGGATCTTACCATGTTGCCCAGGCTGGTCCCAAACTCCTGCTGGTGAGTGGTCTTCTTGCCTCAGTCTCCCAAAATGCTGGCATTACAAGTGTAAGTCATTGTTCCCAGCCAAGAATTTTTTAAAAATACTAATCATCACCATAGTTTTTTTCCCCAGGCCATGTAGAGAATTGTGATACAAAAGAACTTACATACAAAAAGAAATAAAATACTTTTCAAGCTAAAACAATTTGGAAATTACAAACTCAGCATATGAAGAAGCCTGGTAAACTTCCATAATAGAATAATAAATATACTAAAATAGATTAGCTCTTCTAAGGATCTGCTACAATTCTTATATGCATTCATGAAAGAATGAGTTTGGGTTCCAACTCACTCATAAAAAATGTATTCCAAACTGTCCTTAAAACCATTGCCACGGGAACAATTAAAATAAAAACACTGGCGATGTGTGTCCTGAATATCTGGTTGTCCTGTCTTTTCATCTATACTGCTTAAAAGAAATGCTTTAGTTATGAGGCTTGTTTAAACACCTGATTGGAAGCATCAGAAGAATCACGTTCCTCATATACTAAAATCGAATACAGACTGAAATGTCTATGAAGTAGCTTATAATTTGGACCTAGAATTCCAGAGAAAGTTCTGAGCTGCTAAGACAGGGGGAAAAGTGCCAAAAGGAGAGAAAAGAAGGCCAAAAACTGTCTCAAAAAAAATTCTATATTTGGATGAAGAAAAGAGAGAGCAAATAAAGAGCACTGTTACTGAATACACACCTAGATCTTTAAAAATTAAAAGAATATATAAAGCTAGAGGTAGAGAGATGAAAGAGGCCACCATGACACAGAGAGGTCCAGAGGGAAAAGGACTCTGAGCAGGTCATCAAAATTGACAAACTGGCACCGTGTTGACAGGTGAGAAAACAATTTCAGCAGAGTAATGAAAGAAGAAACCAGATTGCTAGAACTGGATCGCAAATGAGTCAGTGGTAAGGCAACGGAGGAAATACGAGGAGATGATCAGTTCAGAAAATTAATCAGGCAGGAAGAGACAGAAGTTTAAGAGGGGAGGAATCTGGAGAACAGTTTCTAGTTGCTAAAAAAGGAAAGCTCAAATGGTGGGCATTTGACGTTTTGCACAGAGATGAGGAAGGGCAGGGAGAGGACGTAAATCTGTCCTTTGTTCTCAAGGAAAGAAGCAAAAACACCACTAAGAAAAATCAAAATTCCAAAGAACTGAGAATTAAGATTTGGGCCATTATTCAAAACACACTCATGTAGGTGAGCCACAGCAGTCAGCATTCAGGAATCCCCTGCTGTCTGGAACAGCCATGGGCTTAAACCCATGATTCAGGCATGAATCAGGCAGGCCTGTTTGTTTGCTTTTCCTTTAGTGAGTGAGTCTGTGTACATCCTGAGGCAAGCCCAAGGCATCCCTGCCCTCTCCTGCCTCCTTCCCTCCTGACCTCTCTACTCTCCCCTTCCCTCCGCCTCCTGCTTCTTTTTTCTCAAACTGAGTTTGTCTTGGAAATTCTAACCTAGCAAATTAAGATTATTAAAACAAGCTAGCAAATACCTCTGGCAATCAAGGAGGGCTTCAGCCATTGGAACAGCAGCCAATTTTTTTTAAAAAAGAGAGAAAAATAAGGAAAGTTATAGAGGAAATAGAGATAAAATTTGATTACTGAGAGCCTGCATGGTGGTCCAGTTGCCTGGGTCAACAAATTGACCTGAACTTTCAGGGCTGGAAAAAATCTAAAAAGCTGCAGAGGCGATCTACTGAATCACTGAAGGAAAGAATGCTTCCCAGCTTTAGGGCAAAGCGACCTCAAGGAGCATTAACCTCAACAACAGGAGCCAAACATGGTATGAGGTGGGGTCCAACACATGTGGGAAATAAGGTACTTTCTGAGTGAGGTCTCCAAGCCTGCACCCCTTCTGTTCTCTCAGAGTCAATACCTGTCCCCATCGCCTCTTTGTGCTGAAATCTTCCTCCACCTAAAATCCAACTGCCACTTTCCATTCAATTTTATAAAAGCTGCAAACTGGAATACTTTCTCAGAACAATAGGAGCTACATCCCTAGAGTAAAGTCCTGATGTGAAATCATGCATGACTGCTGGGGCTATTCCTTCTCTGCCCTTGTCTAGTGAGTTCGGGCTCTATACCTTACTTCCTTTCATAACTTCACAACATTTTTGACTGATGTCACATTTACCACTTATGTATGTATGTTTATATGCATGTCTCTTTCTGCTGTAAGATAAGATGCAGAAACACTGGAATTTTGTTTCATTCACAAATAGATTCCCAGAACTTTGCATAGTGCCCAGGGTATAGCTGGCACTCAGCATGTATTTGCTGAATTGATCAGCAAGTCCATAAATTGTTTCATTTAATCCTCATAGCAATTCATAATATGCACATTAATTTGTACATTTCCCAGATAAAAATTAATTTTTCATTCAAAGAAGGAAATAAAGAATAACATAAAACTAATGCATATGTTAGTACATATGTGCTATATATAATAAGATCCCTCTGATACCAAAACCTTATTCTTTTTATTCCATATCTCTTACAGGCCTTATCATGCACTGTCTCCTTTTCTTATGCCCTCACCTGCCATACCATGGGGCTGTGAGTTTCCTGGGAGAAGGACTCATTCTTTACACTTACTGGCTTGCACTCCCCACGCCTTGATGTTAGCAGCTATTCACCAAATGTTAGTTGAGTTGAAACTGAAATTTCACATGTCGAGTGTAGGCAATAGAATTTATGCTTAAAGTCATTGCTCACAGAAGGAATATGGGGTTTGCCACAGCTAAACCAAGATGGATGATTTTTCTCTCAGCTGAATAACTATAATTTAGGACTAAAAGACAATCACGTACCTGTAAAAACGAGTGAACTTGCTGGCTGAGAAAGCATCTGAAGAGAATGAGAAGAGGACGTTGCAGGAGGAAGGAGCAGTAAGAGCTCTCAGGTACGGACAGGAAGGCTCGGTAGATGCCCGTGGAGATCCGGGCACAGGCCCATTAGTCCGGCAGCACTGGCAGCCTGAGTGTGGCAACAGATAACCTTTTCATATTCACCAGGGTCAGTGAGTTCTAAAATACCAGGTTCCCAATAGTATAGTTTGTGAACTGGCTTCTACCTGAATTTCATTCCTATGGCTACTATAACAAATTACCACAAATTTAATGGTGTAAACCAACACAGATGTATTGTCTTATAGTTTTAAAGGTCAAAGGTCCCAAATAGATTTTTTTAGGGCTAAAATTAAAGTGCTGGTGAAGTTGTGCTGCCTGTCTTGTCCAGTCTCTAGAGGCTGCCAACCTCCCTGTCACTCTCCAGCAATTGCTCACACCTTCAGGGCGCCGTCACTTCACTACGACCTCAGCTCTTCACAGGTCACGGGAGGTCGTGCTCTCGACCTCAGCTCTTCACAGGTCACGGGAGGTCGTGCTCTCTCCTGCTTTCGCTCTGACTCTCTTACCCCCACTCCCTCTTTTGTTATAAGGATCCTTGTGATTACATTGAATTCATCCAGGTGATCTGGGATGTGATTGTTACTTCAATCTGTCAACTTGGTGTGGCCACACTGCCTGCTATTTCATCAAGCATTATTCTGGATATTTCTGTAAAGCTGTGTTTTGAATGAGTTAACATTTAAATCAGTGGAGATTGAACAGGGAGGTTGCCCTCCACAATAAAGGGGAGCCTTATTCAATGAGTTGAAGCTCTTACTAGGACAATGTCTGACCTCTCCCAAGCAAGAAGGAATTCTGCCACCAGGAGAATGTGTTTGCATTTGAACTGTAACTCTTCCCTGAGTCTTCAGAATCATGACCTACCCCATCAGATTTTGGACTTGTCAAGCCTCCACAATCACCTGAGTTAATTATTTAAAATAACTCTCTCTTTCCCTCGACATACACATACATGTGCAGACACACATACGCACGCACGCACGCACACATACGCACACATGGGGTTGTTTCTGTTTCTCTGGAGAGCCCTGATAAATTTACAGGAGAATTGCTACATCTCAAAATCTTTAACTTTATCACATTGGTATTGTACTTCTTGCTGTGAAGGTGACATATTCACAGATTACAGGAATTTGGACATGGGCATTTTTGGAAGGTCATTGTACTGCCTCCCACATCATAAGCCCTCACCAGTTCCATTTAACCAGTTATTCCTTCCGAAATATGCTGCACCTACCCTGTGCTCTTGCCTTCCACTCACCAGAAAATAAAGGCCCCAAAACATGCTACTCTGAAGAATAATGACATTGAACTTTTAGCACACAAAGTTTAAATAAAATAAAAGGGAAACGGTTGCATTTTCATTTTGCCCAAATGCACCATTTCTAGGGTAGGGAATAAAAAAGAAAAGGCCCTAGAATTAGTGGAACTCAAGTGGCTCGAAAAAAGCTGTACTGGGGCTTCCAGTTTTACTTTAATTGTGCTATTTAGAGAAATTTGTGACTATAATTAAATATGCCACATTTCAGTTCTGTAGTTTTCATTCGCAGTAATGTCTCAGAGACAAACTATTCTGAAATAGATCTAATAATGAAAAATGAGTATTCTGAGAAGGATGCTCTAATTTACATCACAATATTGAAGTTGTCCCACATACCATATAACTTTTCAGTTTTATCATTAACGGAACTATTTGAACACTTAAATAAAACATAATTATACATTTAGAGAGCAACTTTTGCTTTAGGTAATGGTTTTATCTGATAAAGAATCTGGAAGTTTACTCTCCTTCAATGGTGGTTTAATTCTCCCCCATCTTTTCAAATTTCTCAGTGGAAAGTGGAAAATCTCTGAGCCACACCATCTGTTTGCCTCATCCACATTGCACATTCCAATCCCTGCAACAGAAGGCTCATGATAACCCGCCAATAAAATTCCTGAGATTGTCAAGACACAGGATACTTGTGAAAAAGATTAAGATAAGATTTTTTTTTCATGGTTAAATTCCTCACATACACACCCTCTCTCTTCGAGCACCACTGGCTTCAGCAACAGATTTCAGGTAAAACTGGAAAATGCCACACACAGAGAGCTTTCAATGATTTATTCCATAAACAGGCAGTTTGCTGTGTTGGAATCCCTGGCTCACCCAGCTGTGGGATAGAAATCTGGCCTTCCATTTGCATTCGTTTCAATTGTAATTAGCTGGTGGCAGGTCATGTCCAACTTAGTTCATTCCATAAAGAATGGATTTCCAGGCCTACCAGAGAACACTGCCCATGATGAATCCATAGTAATCACCCTTTCTGTTGAACATAAACAAACATGGTCACAAGAAAAATATGTGTGATTCTTTGAACTCCACAACCTTTATGATAGTTGAGGAGCTGCTTTCTAAAACAATAGACCTTACATATTAAAGACTACATTAAGAACTTGAAATGTCATTACTATAAACTTTAAATCTATCAGTCTTCACAAATGCCCTATGAATTCTGTCCTATTATTTGACCTACATTTCAGATGGAAAAATTAAGGCAGAAGGACTAAGTGATTTACTCAGAGTCACATGCCTGGTGATCCCAGAGCCAGGTTATAAACTCAGATAGCTCGTCTGCTCAATCACTGGGCTTTGCACCATTGATACCAATAAGCTGCCCTTCTGTTAGGAAGGAACCACTCTTGACACATCACTGAGTATGAACAGATTTTCCAGGGAGTGGTGAGAATGGATTTGTACTGATTTATCCACCCACACTCAACTAGTCTCAAGGAATAGTTTTGTAAGAACACAATGATTAAATGAAATAAACTAGTAATCCATAGATATTGTTACAAATAATATCTTTGATTGCCTTAAGCCACATACTACAAAGGAAACAAATAGCTAATTAAAAACAGAAAAGTTCTCTTCTTTATGATATATAAGATGAAAGCTTCTAGTTATATTTTCCTTCTTTTTTTTTTCCCAGAACTATAAAGTTTCCAATGTTGCTAAATATACTGAGTTCCAAAAACTCACATTATGTTGCTTTCCCATGGCCCTAATTCCTTCAAAATGACACGTAGATAGTCTATTGTTTGTTGTGAGATCAGCCCTAAAGAGTAAGAGGAAGTTTTCCAAATCACCACAAATGTTGAGCTCTCCTTAGCAATACAACTTTCCACAAAAACCTCATGGACAGCCGTCTCAATACCAGATCAAAGCAATTGATTACAAATAATAATACTGTATAATGCTTTTTTAAAAAGTACTGGTGCTGGTGGGTAGTGCAGGGTTTCACACCTATAATCTTAGGACACTGGGAAGCAAGAGGTGGGAAGATGGCTTGAACTCATCAGGGGTTCAAGACCAGCCTGAGCAAGTGCGAAGCCCCCTCTCTACAAAAGATAGAAAAAGTAGCCGAGTGTTGTGGTGAGCACCTGTTGTCCTGACTACGCAGGAGGGTGATGCAGGAGGATCACTTGAGCCCAGGAGTTTGAGGTTGCTATGAGCTAGGCTGATGCCACTGCCCTGGGCAATAGAGCTAGACTCCTTCCCTCCTCCAAAAACTAAGTGCTGATGTCTTTTCATAAACAAGAAAAAAAAAGGACCCATTGGATTAGAGCATGTCACATTGCCAGCTGTCCTTTTTGTCTTGCCAAAGACTGGAGAAGTGACTTTCTGATGTAACTGCTCTTTTGGTACACTGCCGCCAGTCGTTTTCAAGGTCTTACTTCACATTTGGAAGATGTGAACGAAGGTGTTTACATGGAAGAAAACAGAACTCTTCTCATGACACAAGCCCGTATCATTCTGCTACTCAGTAGAATACCAGAAGAGACATTTGAAAATCCTGTGTGTACTTTACTCAAATACAAGTTGTAAACAAACTTCTATTCCTCTATCCATTGTGATTTTCATTGCTCTTCTACGTATCTGGCCATCCAGCACTCATTAGCAACCTCATTTTTGCTATTTTTGGCCCCCCAGACCTTCATTTATTCACCATCCCAGGTTTATTAGCTCATGTTTGCCTGTTCTGTTTAGTCTACCAAATGTCCTTAGTTCAGCATTGTTCTATAATCATCTTACTAATTAATAAGGTCATAATTGTAAATTTTTATAAAGGTCCATGGAATAGGTTTATAGATGATATTCAAAGCAAGGCTGTTTATGCTTTGACCACAATGAAACCCATTGCTCCCCATGCCAAGAATGGTCAGGAATTTGCTCTTTTCTTCCAATGTGTTCCTATGTTCCCCAAGCAAGACCAGTTACTAGGAAATTAAATCCTTTCCTAGCCCTGGACAGGGAGCCGACCTGCTTACAGTAAGGCTACATTCTAAACAACAGTGGCTTGTTCAGTCCAGGGCTGCCTCTGGGTGCCACACACATGCGGTTTAGGTGAGTGAGAGATAGCTGCAGTATTTTTTTCATTATTGTGAAAAAACTGCAAATTTACTATTCAGTGAGAAGCCCAATCCTCCAAAAGATAGAAAGATAGAAGCAACTTTTTGTCTATAAGTTTACCAGCTCTCCTGACAGTAGTCAGTAGCATCTTACTAAATAAGAATTATTTCTCCAATGCCATATAAAAAGTTCTAAAAAACAATTTTTCACTTAATAATTTTTCAACCTTTCCTCCCCATTGACCTCTAAAGGGTTTCTCAGTCACCTAGCCTACCTTTTCTGATCAGTTCCTACATAACACTAAATACAGAAAAGACTAGAACCCGAGCTTTTCTGACCCAGGTTGAGTGTTGATTTTCAGATTCTTTTATAGACTGAATGCCAGCCATCTAGACATGGCAAAGGAATAATATGCACAAAACCCAGACATTTTCAATCTATAATGATCTCTTTCCCTGTAAATAGATGCATATGAAGTGGCATACCCTTAACCCCACTTCATCAATTGCTTGTGAAATTGCTGACTCCTAGTTTTCTCCTACTCAGCAAAACCTTTGCTGTCAGCATGCTTTTATTAGTGAAATGCAACCCATGGAAAGCAAATTGCCCCTAGAAAACAATACAGATAAGATTTAAGATTGTTTGAATTTGAGGCCAGCCACAAAAAGCTGCTGTACAACTATATAACAAAAGGCCCAGAGCCAAGTACAAGGCCTTCAAGAGGCAGATTTGAAACTAGAACTGCAAAGGACTCAATACAGGGGAGGTGACCAGCTACAAGCAACTCACAAAAGGAATACAAGCAGCTGAAATGGATTTTCAGACTTAGTTAATTATGTTAGTCAGAGGCTCTATTTTCTTTCAAGTCTCTAGCTTAGTTCTATGTATAATCACAAGCTTTCTTTGTTATTTTTTGTTATTAATTTAGGATTGAACTAAAAAGTTCCTTGGGAAGCTAAATTTAATAGAAAGGAAAAACTGGAAGGTCAGTATTTCTTTATCAAGGACGGAGCTGTTTAATTTTGAGTATGTAGTTTTTTCTCATCTATATTTCAAGTACCAAAAATAGATGAATACATTGTCTAATATTAAAGATAAAAACATGATTACTAAATATAAATTCACCCATTGCTATCCATATTCTTTGGATGATTGCTCCTGCAAAAAAAAAGAGAGAGAGAGAGAACACAGCAAAACATAATAATAAATTTTGAAATAATATATTTTGAAGGCAAGACATTTAAAATGCTTCCTGGAAGTTGTTGCTACTCTAAGATATAATCTAAGTGGCCTCCAGGTGGCTGACATACAATCCACCCTTTCACCCAATGAAGACAGTACTAATTTAGGAGTCAGTTGTATCTTCTTTTGTATACACTATGTCATGTCTGTAAGATCCTTCTGCAGAGAGATCTACGGTGCACACACCTTAGGTCAGTATAAATAAGCTCCGAAAACAAGCCAACATTCGTGTTTCTACAAGGACTCTAATGTCCTCAGGACCCCGCTAAGGACTCTCATGAACACCAGGGTTGGCTTATGATACCTGACTACACACTTTGGTTGCACCCAGGAGGCAAGAGGTAAAATGAACATGGTAAGTACAAGGAATCCTCTTCCATTCTTGAGATACTTTACTAAGAAGAATATGTTCCAGCTCCATCCATGTAAACATGAACGAAGTAAAGTCTCCATTTTTCTTTAAGGCTGCATAATACTCCATGGTGTAAATATACCACAATTTATTAATCCATTTGTGGATCGATGGCAACTTGGGCTTTTTCCATGAATTAGCAATTATGAATTGGGCTGCAATAAACATTCTGGTACAAATATCTTAGTTATAATGTGATTTTTGTTCTTCTGGGTATATACCTACTAGAGGAATTATAGGATTGAATGGCAGATCGATTTTTAGATCTCTAAGTGTTCTCCAAATATCTTTCCAAAAGGAATGTTATTAATTTCCATTCCCATCAGCAGTGCAAAAGTGCTCCCTTTTCTCCAAATCCACGCCAACATCTCTGGTCTTGGGATTTTGTGATATAGGCTAATCTTACTGGAGTTAGATGATATCTCAAAGTAGTTTTGATTTGCATTTCTCTGATGATTAAAGATGATGAGCATGTTTTCATGTCTGTAGGCTGTGCACCTGTCTTCTTCAGAGAAGTTTCTCTTCAGTCCCTTGCCCAGCCTGTGATGGGATCACTTGTTCTTTTCTTGCTTATACGTTTGAGTTCTCTGTAGATTCTGGTTATTAAACCTTTGTCGGAGACATAACCTGCAAATATCTTCTCCCATTCTGAGGGCTGTTTGCTTGCTTTACTTACTGTGT